>JBBPPF010000685.1:0-16553 GCA_038091815.1 Leccinum obscurum | reverse complement strand
TTTTTCGCCGACCCCCGGCACGGAAAATCAACCAATCGCAGCATTATGGTTCGATTTCTTATCTACCTATCGGATTCACTGACCGTTTGATACTCCGACTCCGCCCTGGTATTAATACCTGACCTTCACCGGCTGAAGATTTCCCTTCACCGGCTATATTCTATTTGGCCAACCTCATCCGCAGTACCTATTCCGCAGCCAGACGTCGCTTCGCTCCGCCTGTCTGCTCCTCGACCTTTCTTATATCTGTCTACATTCTTACCAGTACTTACCTACAATGTCTTCTTCCGCCTTTATCCGTGCTCTCTCTCCTATCGCTGGCGGTGGCCACGCACAACCCACCTTCACTAGCGCCATCGACGACGCCGCCATGAACTTCGAAGAAGAAGGGCAAGCGAAGGCTGTTGGGTACGTCCTCAGTGATGCTGCAATTTCCCGTCACGCCGCTTTACAGGCGGCCGCCTCTCTCGAGGAGGTCATCGCCATGATCCCGCACGATTTCCGTGCGTGCCTCCGCGAACCTCTCACCGAGGTATCTCGTACTGCCAACAGGCTTGCGAGTGCGCGGGCCACTCTAGCAAAGTGGCGGCGGCATGAAGCCGCGGGCACATACCCGCCCTTCCTTTCTAGTAAAGGACCTGAAGTGCAGTTCACTCAGGCTTGGGAGGAAGATGAAGGAGGTAGATCCCTAAGGGAGAAACTCCGCAATCATCACGAGACCTATCTCAAAGGCTCGTTGACCAACCTCGTTCGGGGTAAAACCGACGAGGTGGCTTTCCTCGAAAGGGCGCTCGGCCACGAGGCCCTCTATCCCGTACTGTCCGCGCCCGTAGTGGCAAGGGCAGGAGAGCTTAACCGGACGGCACGCGTGCCACATCTGGTGGAGCAGGTGAAAGAGGGTCAACCAACAGTACTCGTCATCGAGTCGTGGGTCGAGAACACAGCTCTGCGGCGCCTCGGAGAGGAGGTGCTGCATGACTGCGTGGTATACGCTGGTCGTGTCATCTCCATCGTCGAGAACGTGACCCTTCGAGCCCAGGCGAAGCTCGAAGGAAAAAAGCGTGTAGTAAAAGCGGCTGACGATGTGCAAATGCAGGACGGGACAAACCCCGGCACGTCCTCTAAGTCCATCCAGAGCTTGGTGGACAAAGCCGTCGCTAGCCGACTACGAAGCCTCGCTCCCCCGGTACGTTATTCTCCATACCCGGTTCCTACTGGGTCTAACGAACCATCTACCTCAGCACGCTGCGCGTGGTGGGGCACAGGGAGCTCAAGGCAGCCGGAAGAAAGGTGCCCGCCCTCAGGGAAGTCGACAGAATGGTCGCCAAGATTCGGGATCCTCCCGACGAAAGGCCAATCGCAGTCGAGCGGGCGCCGACACCAGAAGCAGCAACGCCGGAGCTCCGCCTCGTGCAAAGAGCCCGGCGCTCCCATACGTCCCACCTCCTATCAAGACTGCGCGGAGGAAAGCAGCAGGGGGTTTATGGCAGGCTTCTGGGAAGGGGAAGAGAGCTGCAAAGAGACTCGGCTAAGGCGAGGGTCGTCACGAAGTCGCTGGAGCTCCCACAAGAGCTCTTCATACGTACACGAGACAATGGCTCGAGATTTCGGCCGTATTGATTTAGATAGTTCAGCTATTACTCATACGGACCAAGGTACCTACTCCGACTCTATAGTAGGTACAGAATTGTATGATCGTGTCTTAGAGGAAACAAAGATTTCCTACGTATATGGGTACCCGAGTACTCTGCCGGACTCCATTTTAAGCATCCCGGCACCACTGGCAGCCAAAGTCGTCGCCCTGAACACCCCCCTTAACATTAGGGAGGCGCTGAAATTCAGGGGACATATACATACATCGCCAGGAGTCAGCCTCCCCCTTGAGATCGAAGGAGATCTTTCTATTGGAATGAAATATATGTTTCACCAATCGCAGAACCCCGAACTTCTGCGCTCCGCGTGGTTGGACTTTGTCCGCCGCTTTAGATGGAGAGTAAAATTTCTTCTCGAAGACACAGACTTTGAAGTCTATGATCCGGATTATGATGTGCGAGAGCCTAGTAATAAGGCACCTCCACTATTACCGTGGTACGCGGAACTTGCTGTCAAAAAGGCCCGGAGATATGTTGAACAAACAATCTCGCGAATGCCTGATGGCTCGACTAAGGACGTCGACCTACATAAAACGCTCGGTCCTAAAGTCAATAAGATCCGCCAGTTCTTGTTGGACAACGACTATGTTGTCACACCCACCGATAAGAACCTCGGCATTGCGGTGTCAGAGCGTACCTGGATCATGGATAAAACGCGTGCTCTACTTGGCCCGAGGGACTACAGGCCCTTAAACCCATTAGAAGCCGTGCGTATCCTAGACAAAAAGTGCACGGATATGAAGTCACTGTCTATAAAAGCAAAACAGTTCTGGAATGAACGTTATGGCTCTGTATCGGAGTTCTTCCTTAGTCAGTTAACCCCTGCGGACAAAGAACACGTAATACCGAAGTTTTATGGCATCCCTAAGATCCATAAGGAACCAGTAAAATGTCGCCCAATTCTCCCCTGTCATTCGGCGGTACAGAATCCAGCAGCCAAGTTTTGCTCCAAAATCCTCAAACCGATCGTTGAGTCGGCGCCAACCATTATACATGGTACCAAAGATTTGGCGATAAAATTGAGTAAACTCAGACTGACACCCGGACGCAGGTTCTTCCTGGTCGCCGGGGACGTGGTCGCGTACTACCCGAACATTCCACTTAGGAAGTGTCTGGATCGTGTACATCAAATGTACATGGAACACTATTGGAATGTCGCTGACCACTTCGAGCATACTGCAGAGCAGAATGCGTTCCGACAAGCCCTTGAGGTGGGGAACACTGAGTTAGTAACACAATTTGAGGGTCACGCTTATCTTCAACTTAACGGCCTAGCAATGGGCGTCGCAGATTCACCCGATCTCGCAAACCTGTACGGTTGGCACTGCGAACGAAGAGATAAGGTGCTGGAACACCCCTGTATCCCCTTTTATGGGCGATATATCGATGACTGCTTTAGCGTCGTGTATGCCGAAAGTGAACAAGAGGCACTCGAAATCGTTAGTTCAGTCGTGAAAATCGATGATTGTGAAATCACGTGGGAGGTTGGAACACACCTTCCCTTTCTGGATATGTCCCTGTATATCGATCATGCTAATCGGTTACAACACATGCCCTATAGAAAGGCACGCTCCCACCAGGAACGAGTCCCATGGATTAGTGCACACCCCTATGATGTCAAGCGAGGCACCTTTTATGGGGAAATGTCCAGGCTGGCCACGCTGAGTAGCTTAATTGAACACTACTCCGAAGCTATAGAGGGTCTAGTCGCCCTTTACGTCCATCGTGGTTATCCACTGCCTGTCGTGTTGTCTTGGCGAAAGAAAATGTTCAAGACCCGCTGGGAAAAGCGGTTACAACTCCGTGAAGAAGAGGAGCCGGATACGGTCCTTGTTCTGAAAACCGAGTTCAACACAGCATGGGACCATTTCAACGTTCATGATTTGTCAGAACAATTCCTAGGATACATGCGTACTTGGCTTTATAACGCCGAACGTAGACTTTACTCGAAAGAGTATCCGCCGGTCCCCCGGGACTACCAGGACGGGCTATCGTTGGCCGTGCGCACCGAGTGCGACATTGTCGATGATTCAGGCTCCGAACGGTACATCGGGGATCTCCGGACTATCGGTATCCTGAACAGTCGAATGCTTGTTTCGCGAAAACGAACCAAGAGTCTTTTCGACTTCACCACTCTTTGGAAAAGAATTGTTACTGAACAGCTCCTAGACCGACCAAAGGAGGGACCGGCAGAACGCCCGGACCCTCCGGAGGTCATTGCTCACTCCGAGAACACTCCGGCCCTGCGCGTGGAAGGTGACAACATCTTTCCAGTTAGACCGCAACCGGACACTATTCATCGGAGGTCTAGGTCGCCACCTATCTGGGTTGACCCAGATATGATGATTGCCTCGGGTTTCCTTGGCATGAATCTCTGATTCGGCATTCTGTCTCGATCGGCTCCTGGGTGGGTACGTCCCGCCCGGGGCCGAAGGATACGCATACCTGTAACGGGTGTACGCCCCCTCCCCTCTGCGGTTCGTTCCGGTTCGCCGGCGTGACCTTACTGGACTTGTGTGCCAGCTACAGTAACGTAGGACCAAGCTTTGGATGGGGAAACGGCTTCCCGACTTCAGGTGTATCTTCCCGACAGGGGTCCGGCCCGGCCAGTTTAAAGCGGCCCTTTAGGACTGGATGCCCTGTGTTTCAGAACATGTTTCAGGGTGGCCACAGCGCCATGAACGATATCGTATCTTACGGTACGTACGACTGTATGTAATGATATACAGACATACTAACCACGGGTGTTTGGATTCTAACCAACCTAACGGAATTAACCTAACCGTGAGTCGTACGTTTACGCTTTAGGAAGCAGTGAATTGATTGTATACAATCATAGTAACCCGAACCCTAACCCTAACCAACACTAACCTTAACGGACCTAACCGAACGAACCGAACCTTAACACCGTTCGGATGGTCGGCCCGCCGGCTAATCACCGGCCCGGACGTCAAGCGAAGGTTCTAGAACATTCGAGAAGTTTCCACCGGCCCGGAGGATCGGACTTTGAACTGCCTTGTTCTAATTAGGGTGACATGGGAACTCTCTCACACGCCGGCACTTTTGTTGGCTTCTCGTGGGAGTTTTCCCAGGGCTATCGGTTATCTTTACTTCATAGATAAGAGCGCTAATTGCCATTGGCAGGGCGTTTCCGGATCAATCGGGAGGACTCGTAACGTTTTTCGCCGACCCCCGGCACGGAAAATCAACCAATCGCAGCATTATGGTTCGATTTCTTATCTACCTATCGGATTCACTGACCGTTTGATACTCCGACTCCGCCCTGGTATTAATACCTGACCGTGAGTCGATTGTTGTTGTTTAATTACCAAATAGAACTGATGAGCCAAATTGGCGAAATAGTTCACCGGCTGAAGATTTCCCTTCACCGGCTATATTCTATTTGGCCAACCTCATCCACAGTACCTATTCCGCAGCCAGACGTCGCTTCGCTCCGCCTGTCTGCTCCTCAAGCTTCGAGTGTCTCTTCGCTGATTCGCATAAGTGGCAGTTCTGATACAAACACATCAGAAGTGACGAAAATGAACGTTGTTTGATGCACTCACGACGCTGAGGAAACAATAGGAGAGTTTACACTTTGAGATTCGTCAAAGTTTAGCAACAGAATCACTTACATCTCCTGTAAGGTACGAGTCCGGAAGGACACCAAGAAGACTCCTCACGGTGACTTTCCCACTTTGTTCCCCGGTGACAACGTAGGCGTCGTCAGGGGAGAGCGTCATGGAGTAGATATCACTGGCGTGATTGATCGCAGGACCAATTTGCTTGTATGTCGAAGCGTCATGAAAAGACAGCGAGGTGCTTTTGGTAATGGCGATAAACTTTTGGTTGGATGATGCTGCAATAGAAGAGCGACGCGTGGAACTCCTGCTGGCAGGAAGAGGCCATGTACTGAGCAAGGACCCTGAGGATGGGTCAAAACACTTGGCTTCGTTGGACGGCTGAGAGGCAGCAAAAATTTGACAACCATCGGCTGACCAGGCAAGTGGTGAGGATAGGTGCTCCGCAAATGAGCACGGGATGTCGAGCAACTGTTGGCCGTCGTCGCTATCAAATATTCTGATTGACGATCCGGTCGCAGTGGCGAGACGGCGGGCGTCCGGAGAGAACCGAACTGCAACCACCTTGGAATCATGCTGCAGTGGGCCCAGTAGTCGTTTGCCTGTGGTGATGCTCCAGATAAATACGCAATTGTCGATGAACCCACCCGTGGCCAATGTCGTCGAGTTGGAAGAAATATCAACCGAAAACACTGCGCCTGTGTGACTCGGACTCGCGATGTCCAGAACTTTTGTGTGAGTTTCCGCATTCCACACGCTGACATACGGTTGTAAGTCCAACCCGCACACCAGCCATTTGCCATCCCTTGACAACGCGGTGGCATTGATAGCGCTCCCTGTTCGAATTTCTGAGCCAACCTGATGTCCGTCGTCTACTTGCCATCGACGAATCATCCTTTCATTACCACCGCTGAAGACCTGCTTGCTATCCGCAGTAAAGCAAGTTGAGTATACCGGACGTCCACTCTGGATTTCGATTACTTTCGATCGATCTGATAGGTGTCGACAAAAAGTTTCGCAGGCCGGGGGGTATCAGGGATCTACTTACCATTTTTTGAGGAATACATCAGTCACGAAACTTCACAGATGCTGACGGTGCTGGCACGATAATGGGAGTACGAGGTCAAAGGGTAGCAATTACGTGTTCCTCGCAGTGTTGTAGCCTCGAGGCGTGTCATGAGGCTAGTACTAACATGTACTACCACAGACTGGACGTCGCATCCAAGAAGAATGAAAACATACTATTCCGTGGTCATCCTGTGTATAACAGAGGGTGCTAGGATAATGACAATCTGACATTGGAGACACATGTCTGCGTCACTCTGCGACCACACTATTTCCACGACTTCGACCCCGACGTCCTTGGCAGAGCCGATGCGGCTTTCAAGTCCTGTTACAACGATCTCGTGCTCAGCAACAACCCGTTTGCATCCTCCATGCCACCAGACGACTAGCCGCAGCGCCCAGGTAGAGACGTCCATCCGTAGCAATAGGGTCCTGCATATAGCGACGCGGCCACATCGGGCCCAGCCTCAGAAGCTACGGCCGGAGACAAAGACTCTTCTTCCACGTCCGAACCGGACCACGACAAAGGATCGTTGTCGCAATCCGACGAGCTTGCACAAGCTTCCTCCTGGGCTGTGCCACGCAGATCGCGAATCTACGGATCATCGGGCGAAAGCGAGCTTGGGTGGTTCCGCTACCGAGAGCTTGTCCGAAGTCCGAAATTCAACGTGACGGGACTGAGCACACACAACGCCGCCCTCAAATCTAGTCCATTTTGCCTTTGGATAAACGATAGTCGCGTCCAACGATGGATTGTCGGACCTAAATTACACGGTGAACATGGAAAAAGCAAACACGAAATGAATGAACTGCACCGAGATTGTCTGCTCGCTAGCAAGACGACGGTAAGCTTGATATCTCGCTCGCTCGTAGTCTTTTTGCGCTGGGCGATCTCCGCGCTCAGCTCCGTGTCTTTCCTTCCTTCCTCCTCTGAGGATTCACGATCGAGGTCGGGTGGATCGAGTGTCGAATGCGAGGCCGCGCTTGGTGCCTCGAACACGCGCAGGATGAGGACCAACACGCTGGGGAGAAACCGTGTGTTTGCGTATGCATATCGGTGCTGTCAAGCCGTCGGGGTAGAGGAGCGGGGCGAGCGGGGACAGCGGAGAATAGGCTTATGTGTAAGAGTAGTCTTTGGGGGAGAGTTTGCGAGGACGGTTTTGATGCGTTCCGGTGCTCAAACGGAGGGGCGGCATTGAGACTGTTGCGAAGGCGAAACGAGGAGCGCATTTACAATGAAACCTGCGGTTTTGATGGGAGAGGCGGTTAACGGGTGAGAATGAGTCGGTGGAGGCCCTCGAGACCGGCGACGAACATCAACAGCGGGACAGAATGAGGATACCGTGGGAACCGAATACATCTCAGATAGCGCTGCTTGGACATACATATACTCACGCGCAATCGCCAGTGAAACGAGAGAAGGGGCCGTGCTCCCCAGCACGACTCTACCCTCTGATTCGCGGTTCATCTGGACGGACGTAGCCTATTACAACCCCCTCCGTCCCGAATCCAGATCAGGTGTTTCCCAATACGCTGTTGCGCAGTGCTGATCGCTGATCGTTGAGTGCTAGTGATGATTTGTTCCGCCTTCAGTGGGAATGATAAGCGCACGCTAACTAGCACAGGCGACTCACTAGGCGATCGAAAGTTGTTCTCCGTGTTGGCGGCGCGCCCAGCGGGCATCCGTTAGATACAGTGGTCAGCCGCTCGAGTTGGAAGATCAGGATGGTTGTGTACAACTTCAAGGAGTCACGGTTGTACAGAGGAGGATTTGCTTCCGTACTTCAGACTTTGTGATCAGGATTGTAGGGCGACATGTTGTCGACGTTATCGCCTGACATGCTGGAAGTCTCGGTGTACACCGTTTGACACTCTCAGTACTTAGCTTGCCACGAGAAACGATCAAGCGATCATATCTATACAAAGACGAGAGGATATCTACGACGGTAAAGGCTACATTGGGGACCACACAAAGCAATCAGCGACGAGCATGTTAAGAACATATAGTAAGGCTACAGTTTAGGAGTTTGCGGTGAATCGATAGCGGGCGGGTGTATAGAGTCTGAGTAAGGGAGCGGAAAGCGGGAATGAAAACATAGCGTAGTAAAAGAACTCGATCAGGATGAATCAGCGTAAGTTGCGCCGTTGAACGGGTGTTGTACCCAGTCTGAGTTTCTGACGTCTCTTCGTATCCGAGCTCAAACGATACATAGATGCTGAAGGAAATAGAAAATGATCACGTTGAGTGGGATACCAGAAAAAGGCCTATATAGCGGGCGCTTGCGAGGGGAGCTTGATTATGTCTGCAGAGTTGAGCAGGATAGGGTAGGTTGGAAATAGAGAAAGAAAGCGCCTTCGGGGTATAAAAGGCTCGGATACCAGTGAGGTTTGAGTACCCCTGGCCCTGTGTAAGCGTCTGAGGTTTAGTGCAGCAGACAGGAAACTACAAGGCCAACTGCTCTTGACTTACCGCTCAGGCGCGAATTCGAATTTGACGACGACATTCTAGAAGTGGATCCAACCGCGACACCGACGACGTTTCACGATAACGCTGCATGACACCGCACCTTCTCGCACAGCTTGAGGTTGTCAGACCGAAACGACTTGATCTGGGAACGCAACTCGGAGATCGTGTGGAATTGACGTCGGAGTTCCTGCAATGTCCATGCCGCAGGGACCTTTGAGTGAGCACCCAGGCCGCAAGTTAAAAAATAAGAAACCACGCTTTACCTCCTCCACTCAGCGTTCCGTGTTCTGAACTGGTCGTGTTGACTCGTCGCAGTGGGCAATATCAATGTGTCGGCAGAGGTCGGAATTGACGTACTTCGTGTCGCACTCCCGCAGGTCGTGGTCTGACTTCTCGGGTGCGATCGACAGGTGTGATTTTCTGGATGCATCCTGCGCTGGCCTGGACGGGGCGTCAAGAACAGCGGCCGTGGAGTCAGTTTCGGTCCTGCGTGACCGTCCTGCTAGATCTGCGGTCCGTTTTTTTACATGGCGCTCGTTAGGTTTTTTCTGACCAAGTCCCAACTCACGCAGGCCAAGTTTGTGTACATGAAGTTCAAAACGGAGTGACGAGAGCGTCAGGGACAAATGAACTGAATGGTTCAATTGAGATTTAGGCATTTGTACACACGTCGATGTATCGATAGCTGGACGAGACTCGAATGCATATCCGTTCACCACCTGTGCGTACGGAGCAAGAGATCAGTCAATTAGCCGAGACATGACGGACATGAAAAAGGACCCTCGAGCGTATGATAGAGGGCCAGGGTGAATGTTCCTCAAGGAGCGGGAAGCACTCGGTCTGGTGCACAGCAATGAAAATCATCATGAAATTTGGCGGTGGAGTGAACAAGAACGAGAGAGGAGATGCTCACCTGTCAACGATTCTAGGTTAAGGAAGAGGAGAATACATTGAACGGGTGACCGGGGCGTCCGCTCCCCGGGTCACGCTCCTTCTCAGCCATACGTTGACCCCACGCGCCGCCTCCGATCCTCGGCGAACCCGGGCCCCACGCGTTGGAGTCGCTGTGCTCGCCGTAGTCGAAGTGCCAGTGGTCGTGGGGGCGGAAGTACCACCGGCAGTACGCGACCCGCCAGTCCCCTCAGCACGCAGAACCGCAGGAGGACCCATCTTGGCAGAGTGTGCATGCATATCTGCAGGTTCCTCCGCCTCTTGCTCCCGTTGCGCCTTCTTGCGCGCTTCTTCCCAGTGCAGCAGCCTACTCCATCTCGCGTTGTCGACGCACCGTCCCTCCTCTTGCCGGTTTTTTTTTCCGCCGCCTCGGCCTTCGCCATACATTGTTCTGTCATCCGAGGTCAGTCCCACCATACACAACGACATCAAATAAGAAACACTTGCCCGCCTCAGCTCTCTCCCGCTCCTCTTCGCGGTGGGACGCCTTCTCCTTTCTTTGCGTACGCTCAGAGAGAGGAGAGGAGCTCTCTGCGGTGTGCGACGAGCGCTTTGCGCAGAGAGGGCGCGGCGTTCGACATTCTTTCGGGCGACAAGTTCGGCGAACTGGGCGAACTGGTGCTCGGAATGTTCATCGGGAGTGAGTACCACTGTTGTTCGATCACGCGCACAACGTTGTGGAAGCGGAGTTGTAAGGGTGCTCAAGCGGGTACGCAAGAGCTCGGCCGAGGACGGCTGGACCATAGTGTTGTCGTAGGGCCAGGGGCTGCTCGGACCGGAGACGGCGAACCTGTCCGAGTGGGCAAAGGGCTCGTCGATAAAGGAGATAGGATAGTCTCTGTGGAATGATCTACACGGATGTGGAGTTCGCCGCAACGTGCGCAGCCCATGACGTAGGCTTCGACCTGTTCAGGGCCAAAGACGTCGAGGGGCTTGACGAGGTCCAGGAGGGTGCTTACTCTGACGGTGCCGTAGACCTGGGAGAGTTGAGAGGGCGGGAGAGGAGGGCATGGGAGAGGAGGGGGTGGTAGCCAGCATATGTAGAGTCGCTGGCACAAAGAGAGGAGTGGATGGGCGCCGTGGATGCGCAGAGAGTGACGGGGTCAAACGAACCCTCGAGAAAGCCGTAGAGGATATTGATCTTGGCTGGGGAGAGGCAGAGGACGTCTCTCGAAAGCTGTAAAACATAAGTGAGGAAGTGTTGGCAAAGAGATGGTGACTTATACCGTCTTTGAGGAGACCGGCGCGGGTAGGCGCCTTGGGTAGCCCAAGGAGGGCGGCAACGCGTGTGCTGTTGGAGTGGGCGTCGACGCGTCTTCGTCGACATGCTGCCCGACTTGGAGTGCGCGTGCGCTGACGATAATCTGGCTTGCGAGACGGGTCATTTCTTCGTCGGATCTACCGCCGATGGAGGTGACGACGGCATAATAACGACCCCATGCTGCGGCGTGTCAGTGGTAGAGGGAGTTGCCGCTGGTGAGGAATATCTTTGCAAGCTTGTCATAGTAATTTGCCATCATAGCTGGACGAGTTTGGCCATGACGAGGAGGCTGTGGACATCCTCAACGGAGTGGAATGCCTCTTGCCAGAGCTCGAGCTCGACGTAGGTGTTGAGCGGGTGTCGAGGTGGTGCTGAAATGTCCGGGTCCGAAGCCCAGCGACGGGATGTCCAGGATCTTTACCCCGGGTCGTTGTAGTACACACCATGTCCACGTTGTCATATCCGACGACTCCTACAGGAACAAATACCCAACAAATTACATGCTGTTCCTCCATCAGTCTGAATCATGAGATCAACAGAAAGGAACGCACCGGCAAACACATATCCGTATCAATACTGGACTGCGCTACTGATAAATGGCGTGACAAACGCCAATAAAAAGTTCCATGCCCAATTGTCCGCGGTCGAAAGACTGCCTTGTTTAGCACGCGTGCGCGTCGGAAAGGTTTCAATCAAAACCCAAACGCTGCTGATAAGTGGGGATTAGATGAGACAAGAGGCGTTCATCGGCGCGTACTCACGGTGCCCATGTCATGGCATAGATCCAGACGTTTCACCATTCTTGCCCTTGGGCACTTCAGAACCGAGGTCCAATCCGAGACTGGCGAACGCGTCGTCGACTCGGACCATTCCGCCAGTACTTGCGGCCTTTCCTGAACGGTTGCCGAGCGGCGAGGAGGGGTCCGTCTCGAGTTTCTCATTCAGCGATAGAATTCTGCTTGAAGAGCTCTGCATGGGCCGCGGTCCAGCAACGTATGACTAACGAAAACGAACATGAGGGTAAGCCCCGACACAACAAACACCAAAAGGTTAGCTCAACGGACTCGATGAGCACGCCATGGTTCAGATCCCGACCTCGTCCCGTGCGAAACACTCACCTTGACTTCTAGGGTCTCTTCGTGCTCTCCAGCGTGGTATTCTCCCACTTCGGTTTGACGCACTCTCGCCCTTGAGTCTACATAGTACCTCAGCCTTGAGCGCACTGACTTCGGCTGTCCACGATGCATTCGTCTCGGATACCAACCAAGCGAAATGACCTACACTATCAGACGCTTCATGGAAGGACGACGGCGCCCACATCAGGGCTGGTATTCTGTTCTGCGCATCGCGTGCGATGTTAACGATGCGCTTCGTCCTCGCCGAGATCATTTTTGGACCGAATAAAACAGCATGAAATGAAAGTCCCGTCCTGTATATGGTATGAAGCCCGACATTTCACATGTAATCAAAACACCACTCACAACTTTTCTGCCGTTTTGCAGAATAGTCTGTGCACGGCAGGATCAGGTACATGGACATCGGTGCCTGAAAGGAAGACGATGACGAGGGGACGCGTGTCTTCACACCACTTCTTCCGTATGCCCGTATAGACATTATCTAGAGCCACCTGGAAATTGTTGCCGCCTTTAGGGATATTATGCAGGAGAAGCAAATCCAGGAGCTCGTTCGGTGATCTCTGGGTGTCTTGTACGCATACCGGTTGCACAGTCTCGGAGTGCAACATGACAGTGTTTGCATCTCTCTGGGAACCGGAGATAGCTTGTCGAGCAGTCCAGAAGTGGTGCAGGGCATTATAGACGGCCCCGAGTCGATTGTTGATACCATGGGCAGAGATTCTCCCGCTTACCGCCGAGGCTGCCGGTGGTTTTATGTCACTTTTTCTCATTAACAGTGATCTGCACGAGTCCGTCAAAGCTACATTTTCACGACCGAGGATACATTGCTTACGTGTCGACCATAAAGATGCTAAAGACCGGCTGTTAGCCCTATTATGCGTGTTAGATACGAGCACATACATGTGGAAAGCTTGTTGTTGAGTTACTGGGTTCTTGCAGTCGAACTGGTGCCCATCCCCTGTGATATAACCTTGCTTCGGTGGAATGTTTGCATCCGATGGTGCATGGAAAAGCGGGAGAGTACAGTAAGAGGGCGCAGCAGGCTTTCCCCCTGAAGCAACATGCTCAAATCCTGCGATATAGTCATGATCACCACGAAGACAGTCGCGACCAAAGGGTTGTACTTACCAGCACACATTGAGTCACTGTAAAAATGCGAAGATGAAGGAAGTAAGGCGGGAACGGCAGGAAACCAAATTGTGTAGCTGGACGTACCACTTGGCGAGGTTTGTCTGTTCATCACGCGAATACGGATCCCTGAACCCTGCCCCAATGATATGGAAATCAAAACGTCGCATGTAAAAATCGACATACCACTGCGCTTCCAGAACAAGTTGTGTGTCAAAAAGTCCTTTGGCCTGTCTGGTTCCGGTTTGAGCGTCCTCGGGATATGCTGGATTTCAGGGTTTGCTCTACACTCGTCGGGGGTCTTGGCTCTGCAATAGTCTATATGGATGTGTCTACCCTGCGCCTTGCATACCATGTTGCACATCATCGGTGCGCCTTCGTCGTTCGTCGAGAATCGTCGACCTTCGACCTCGATGCCATCTTCATCCGGGCCATCAACGGACCAACGCACGTTCAACATGGAACCGTGGCGGGTATCGTGTTCTTTCTGGGAATGGCCTTTTTCGAACGAGGCGGTTAGCATTCATGATCTAGGCGAAAAGAAACCCTTGGTCCCGTACCCAGAGGAAGTATGCAGTAATACTGGCAACTCGCACATCTGTTCGGACGTTAAGTGACTCGGGAGTCGGATGTACACAAGCTGTGCTATAGACCAACCTTTCTCGACAATAATGGATGGCGTCTGAGTCCAAACTATGGGCATGCCGACCTTCATGTTGTAACTGGCCTGGGGGTACGACTTTGACACATTTAAGTCGCTTCGCAACTGTGCGCAGTGTCAGCGAGGCAGTCGGTACATACCCAAATACCCACCTTGAGTATACTATACCCATGCACCGGATGTGTTCAGCTTATGACCTGCATCGAGGGACACGAAGTCATACCTTTGTGTACTCGAAGCATTCATGCATTCCTTTGAACGTTGCTTCAAGCGATTCCGGAGCCGGGTCGATCTGGCATACACCGTCGACGTCGCATCGCTGAGCACAAGTGTGCTGTTCCCTACAAAAAGTATTTCACTTTACAGCCTCTGTAAATATACCACTGAACCACGTACCCGCAGAGATGGACAGCATCCGCATCCAACGCGTGTAAATGGTCAGAACTTAGGCAGTCTCGTTTACAGAGCTGGCAGGGTATGGGACAGTACTGTGTGTCGCATTGATGACTTTCGTGGTCAATGTCACTTGGCACGTGAACCAGTAAGTAAATTCGTCCCTGGTTATAGCTGTATGAGCACACTTACACCGAGACCATGCATCTTCCTTTGCATGTGTACTTGGATCCATCCGCAAGTGTCACTGAGCACAAATCACATGGCTAAGGTGGAAGATATAGCATTTAATACTGAAGACAGTGAAAAGCGATTACCTCTCCGCAGGCATGCGTAACTGCTGCACATTGGTGGTCATCGTCATGGCCCGAGACCTGGAAGTCGTAAGTAATAGGAGGCCAGTAGTCTCAATGTAGGCATACCTTCACACATCCCTTGAGACATCCATTTGTGCCCAGGAGTCTGCATGGGGCACCACACAGATGCGTATCCACCAGACATCTGTAGCAGCATCGTCTCCAATCATACCCACAAGGAATTTAATGCCAAAAGGTTCACTTACACGTGCTTTCCAGAATGCCCAGCTCTGGAAAGAACACGGTCATGATCACATCGTCACAACTCGAATGTCACTTACGTTATTGTGCACTTCTTTTCCTCACCATCCCCAAGCTCACACGCTTCCGCGCAATACTCGCAATACTGCATGCAAGTATGCGTTGTCTTGCAGTCATGGGCGCCCTCATGGTATCGATCCCGGATACACAACAATTGACAAGAAGCGCACTGAGTCCGACAGAGTTGGATGCTGCTCTTCAGATCAATCACTGCACTCTCTAGTGCCCTCTGGAGCTCCGTCACACTGGCATGGCCAGTCTGGAAGCGCACCAAGTTGGACTTGGCCCACACTCGTACGTGGTCGATGCGCATTTCCGCCAGGTCTTCCAGGTACTGAGCGAGCTCATCCACCCACTGAGTATCGGGAACAAGCTGGCGGGAATCGACCGCCTCCCATTCTTTGATCATATTGTCCAGTGCCTCTTCGCGATCGATGACCTGAGAATGTTCGACGTTGGCAACAAAGAAGCGAGCGTCGGTATCCGGGCACTCTATGGGCACGTCCGCATCTAGATTCTGAAACAAGATATCTTATCGCTTCCTGAGACGTCATAACAGAGGGCGAACTGTACCTTGAGCAGCTCCACTTCCGGTTCCACGTCTTGCATGCCGAACGCCAAGGCGGTAGGCAAGATGGTTAATAACAATTGTGCACGATGCGAAGCCATGGTTTCTATAAGAGAATGAGCAACTAAGCTCGAATGAACATTGATACGTACGAGAAAGTGCTCCCCAGTCGTTCGCCTAGAAAGTGAAAGTGTGAGTATCACAAGTACACTGGCCTAGCAGCGGGAACAAATCTAACCTTGAGCTTTGCCATCAACGTCTTCATCAAGTGCAAGAACTCTCCCGCAGCCTTGTGTGTCACATTCTGTTGATCAAGACAACGCTTAAGAGTTGGGAACAATTTGTAGAATTCCCTCGACTCGATAACTGGCCTGTCGTAGAGTTGTCATTCAGTCTGTACTCTGATAAGCACATCCAGTTCTTACCAGGGGATGATGTTCAGCTTTCCACCATGGAGTCGCGATATGCAGTTGGAGTCTTGCTCGTCTTGTACAATTTGCTGGAACTTGAGCGAGAACCTGAGGCAATCGTTCATCAAGACACAGAGAGGGGCGCGTATCTCAAAACGCTCACTCTCGTGCGACCTCCGCGGCGTCCGAGTCGACAACATCCTTGATGATGATCACCAAGGTAGACTGGAAAAGCGCCGGGTTCATCAGCAAACCAGTTTTTTTCTACAGACCGCACAGACTTTACAGACTACCACAGACTCTTCAGAGCCTACAGCTCTACAGTTCCTCCAGTGTTACAGACCACACAGGTTCTACAGGCTTCTACAAGCTCCCAGGCTTCTCCAGGCTCCCCAGACATTACACTTTCTTGGTACACTTTCTTTGGTACACTTTTTTGATACACTTTACTACACTTTTGACTACACTTTTCCACACACTTTTCTAACACACTTTTCTACACTTTTGACTACACTTTTGCCTACACTTTTCCGTACCTTTTCTAATACACTTTTCTACACTTTTGACTACACTTTTGCCTACACTTTTCCGTACACTTTTCTAATACACTTTTCTACACTTCTGACTACACTTTTTGGTACACTTTTCTGATACACTTTACTA
>JBBPPF010000684.1:0-16556 GCA_038091815.1 Leccinum obscurum | reverse complement strand
GACCAGTGAGCGGGCATTGGCCTGCCCCTGCTGCACTGGCAGTGCCGTGTCAGTACGCAGCCGTTGGGAAACCAATGGACACCAGCCTATGCCTGCCTCATGAACGCACTGGATAGGTGAAGGATGCCAACTTAGTCACTCATCAGGTGCCATCCGCTGCCTGGCACGCTGATCACCTATTCCAAGGAATGCACCATGCCACTGTGGGCCACTGTCCCAGCGATATAAAAAGGCCATGTGTTCAAGTTGCCCGCCCGTCACACACCCTCCTTTTGCCATCTCATTCCCTCCCTCCGTCTCGGAGTCTCTCGTTTTCTCTTTCAAAATTTTCACCCTCTATGTACATTCTTTGTATACTCTCATTCTTCAGGTGCGCTATGATCATGCCACTTGTTCTCCCTGCACTGTGAACTGACAATGCACCATATCGTAGTAGATCACTTATCCGTCATGCTAGCTTACCACTGGCAGCAGCAATGCCTTACATCCCTCCACCCTACCCATCAATACGCAAATGTCAATGCGGTGCTGAGGTACCGCTGCGGTATGCGAAAGCAAGCAACGCTCGCAATGCCGGGCGGCCTTATCATTCGGTGCATCCATGACACGTGTTCAGATTCGCGCCGGCCTAGTAACTTGGCTTTCTTTATAGTGTGATCACTGCGGTGCATGGTTTCGATGGGCTGATGGGATGGGGAGCTCGCCACGGGCAAGTCCAACGACATCGCCGGTGATTGCTGATCAGGGTGAGTACAAACTTGAACATTATATTCGTTTTCTGTGCTATCTGAAGAGGTCCGCCATACGCAGCTCCCTTCCAACCTGCCAGTGGACCAGCAGCTCCTTGCAAGTCAATGGGTCCCCAAGCAGAGGTGCAGTGTCGCTTTGCAAGGTGCACCGTCAAGCGGGTGGGCAGGAATTGTCAATGCCAGATGTGCCGCAAGCATTGCCGCTCGGTGGGCGGGTGTACGGCCAACGGACACTGTTTGGCACCTGATGCCAGTGCACCCGGGCCTCAATTGCATGGACGTCCGCCGGTCCCTTTGATGCCCCAGCGGGTCAATCTTATCGTGCGGCTGCCAGACGAACCTCAGCAACATGCTACATCTGGCACCTCCGATGACTCGGATCATCCGGCGCCCCCTCAGGCTCTACGTTCGGTGCCATCTATGTCACAAATAGACCCCCTTCTACGCTCATCTGATGACCCACCACCATCCACAAGTCTCCCATCCAGTTCATCCGAGTCAGCATCTAGCTTCTCTTCCACGGGCCATCGTTCTTCCCCTGCACTTGCCGAATCCAGCTCGTCCTCATCCACTGACATCTTGCTCCCTCTGAGTCAGGCTACTAGTACAGTTGATCACGGTGATAAACAACGACTCGGACAACCCCAACCGCCATCCTCCCAGCTTGTTTTGGCCAATCCATCAATCAATCCTCGTCATACGTCACAAATTCGCCCGGCTTTTTCGGAGTCACTTGCGGTTATTCACGGGTTGGCCGAGACAAAGCGGAGACGCGATCAAGAGCTCTTACAAGCCAAGCAAAAGGCTCAGCACTGTGTCAAGGCATTCAGTTTTCCCAAGGTAAGCAAAATTGTTTCGTGCCATCGCATCACTGTTCTCAGTGCACCTACTCACAAATGATTAGAATGACGAACCGCCCGTTAGTGTGGACATCCAAGAAGGATTTACATACCCCTACTTCACGCTCACGGCCACAGTCCTCGACGATCTGGAACTGGCTTTATCTGAAGACGACAAGCCATCGCGCACAGTCCATTATTTCGATCGGACACACGATACTTGGACCAAGATAAAGCTCGGCGGCGTCATTGAGCTCACAAAGCCGTCGCAGACGATCTTCTTCAAGGGCACCAATGTTACATCTTATCCAAGCTTCGATCACCATCTCGAGGCTGCCACCACACCTGTATCCCGCCGTGAACCCAATATCCGCCTAGATCTCTCACGAGAACGACGCTACGTGCGGCGCGCTCAAACTATTCTGAAGTCACGCACCGCAGATGCGCTTGAAGATCTCATAGAGCTCACCTCTGACGAGGACAGCAATGATGCGCTTCCCGTGTTGAAATCACAAAAGCATCGCATGTTGTCCAATCAGCCCTTGCCGCCTTCCCAACGGTCACGGTGTCAATCAAATATTCCCCAGGCCTCTGATGACGACGAGTCAGATGGTATGTGCATAGTATACAAACTCTCGTCTGATCTCACATTAGTGACTAGTCAGTGTCCACTTCCTTCGTGACTCGGAGGATGATAGTTCAGGCCAGCAAGTTGATTCCACGCAGACAGCGGCTACCATCGCACGTCTCGTCGCCGGTGTTGCCACAGCGGCTGCAAAGTTCCCTGCGAGCTTTTATGCAGTCGATGTTCAAGCCGCCTTCAATTTCAAGGCAACAAAGAAGCGGACGGTGGACGAACAGTTTGAACGTTTCTTTCAGCTGGCAGCGTCGCTTTCGTCGTCCTCCGAGTCATCCAATTCAGGACGAATGTGGCCGTTTGATTTCTACGCACATGAGATGGATAGAGGCTTCAAGAGATGTCGCTTCGAGTCAAACAGGCTGCGTCCTGTAGAAAAGATCTTTTGGGATTGTTTTCACGTCAAGTTTGTCAAGTCTACGTTCTACGATCACCGTCGTCACTGGATGAGCGTCAGCTCGTCAGTGCGTGAACGCTACGTTGGATATGGGCAAGCAGAGCATGGCCGCTGGTCAATGTTCCTTCATCAGGAAATTAAAGGCGAGAGGCGAATGGGGACATTGTAAGGAATCACTCTCCTTATCTCACTCGTAGTAGCACATTCATTCTAGGTCAAGCATTCTTTTATACAATCGGTTTGTACAAGTACATCATCTGTCCTACACTACATGTAACATAAGCACACGCCTGGCTAAACAGACCAATTCCCCGGGCGACAACCTTGGGCTTCTAGTTTAGCCCTTGTTGTGCGATTACGACGCAAGATCATCTCGTCCAGAAAAAAATCATACTTATCGACGAGCATTTCCCTACAGATGGCATGATACCCACCAACCCAGACGTTGACTTGCTCTGCCACGGATGAGTTGAAAAACCATCCCCCGTCTTGACTGATGAGTTCAGGAAATGCTGCGGGATTGCAATGTTCTTGACAAAAGGTATGGGTTTCTTTGTGTTTGCTCTTGAAATGGAACACGTCAACCGTGAGGCCAATGTTGGCAAAATAGGGATCCGCTTTGACGTGTTGAGCAAGCGAACAGTTATTGTCGAAGAAGATATGCTCTGGCTTAAGGGCCTCGATACGAAACGTCCGCTTGAGAAATTCCTTGAGGCAAGAATATATGTGAACTACAGGCTAACTTAGGTGAGATGAAATTGATCCCTACCGCAACACTTGCCACGCCCTCTGCACCAAACATGGTGTCACGAGAGAATATGATACCACAAGGAGCAACAGCGAGTTGCTCGTTGTGGGTCCTTGACCGGGTGAACTTGGCACGGAGTTTCCGAGTCTTTGTGGCAGACTCGGAAGGACTCGGAGGGGGTGGGTTGTCTTCATCTTCCCTCTCAACATGGTCATCAGAGGTGATCCGTCCATTGGTATGAATGGCAAAAGACTCAATGTCGTTGTCGAGGTCAGCGAGTTGAGAGAGGGCGCGAGTATTCTCGGAGCGACTGGACGAATAGGTCTGGCGAGCACGTTCAAGGCGGTTGCGCAGCTGAAAGCGTGATTGCCCTTTGTCCTGGTGGAGAGCTTCAACTTTTTGATGTTCGGGGGTGGCGCAAGTGAGAGAATCGTTGACAACAGGCTCGTTGCAGCCCACAATGGCACAGATGCCTTCCAGATTGGCATGCAAGGAGCAGAACCGATCTCTGTTGCTGCTTAGTGGTGTCTGGCAGTTGTGGACGCCACAGCAGGGATGGCCGATGCACACGCCATCAGTGACAACGACAGAACATTTGCGTTCCGGCAGTTCCGACGCTGTTATATTGTTAGGATACTGTAACAATAGGATATACTATGATGGCCCGAGTGACGGAACTTACGTTTACCGCCAGAGCCATCGAACCATCGCGTGCACTTGTCGCAATAGTGAGTCAGCTCTGGTTGGCCTTGAATACGCATGCGTTCGTTGCGTGCCTGGACAAGATTGTTGAATCGATCCTTGTGATCTCCAGTATGCTTGACGACAAGATATTCTTTGCGCTCAGCTGCATCGTTGAGTAAGCTATAAAGGAGAAATGCCGACCACACGTGTTCAGAGGACAGCGTGTAGCTGAATGCCCAGTCGGCAGGTGGTTCGTTGGATTGTGACATAGATGTGTTGTAGAATTTTGCACACGCAGTTGCCGACGTGCTAAGGTACAGCATACTATCAGCAAAGCAGAGCATGATAGTGACAAGTGGACATACCAGATATCCATTAGCGACATCCACATTTCAATCACCTGCCTTTCAACGAATTGATGTTCACCAACTTGGATGATGTCAGGGATTCCCCCGTAATAGACACGTTCACCCTTGAAGACACGGAAATTGTGGTGATAATTTGACTCGCATTCTGTTTATGTCAAGATCAGTCACGGACTCACGGTAACAATGCATCAACGTTGAGACGCGGACTCGGACACACCTTGACAATACAGATGTACTGAGTGAACAGGAAGTGGACCATTGGCGACAGTGTAGAGCACTGCTTGGCGCTGCTCTGCATGCATCATGCGCATGCCCTTCGCGGTGCGAGGGCAACCAGGGCTCGAACAGAACGGATCCGGGGGATAGAGCGAGCGTGAGGCTAGTAGAAAAGGGAGATGAGTGCAGCACTGAAGGAGAAGACTATGAAGAAGGACATACTGAAGCCGTTGCATATGCCATGATCATGAAAGGTGGAAATGGGTGGACAAAGCATCGATGTGACCTGGGCATCATTCCAAATGATGTCCTTGAATACCGACCAGCATGTTGGCACGGTAGTAAAAGGTAAGTCACAAGCACGAGATAGGAAGTGATGTGCCGCGATTGGAAGGATCTCTGGAGGAACGGATGGAGGCTGGTCAGACAACTGACCGAGGAGGATATCATTTTTGAGTCGGGCAGCAGTGGACAGAAAGAGGAGGAGGTTATTGAGTGAGATTGACTGCAGGGAGGGATTAGCTGATATGACCGTTGAGAGGATACCTAAATCCATGGCTAATCGAAGGTTTCGAGGAGGTTAGGTGCTAGATTTTGATCGTGCAGCTACTATCTGGCTGATACGTGGGCTAGGTGGTGCGTGGGAAAGTGGCAGGATGGAGGTACTACCGGTTTTTGCTTGTCGAGTAAGTCGATTGCTACACAACGACGAGATCCATCTGTTGATGATCGGAGAAATAGGACCAAAGCGATCTTGTTCACCCTCACTGGCAGGCTCATTCACTCTTTCGAGTTTGAGCTTGCCACCGTTCCCGCGGATGAGGTCCACAGCAGGACGGCCGTCGTACAACATCCCGTTCTACGGGGCTCAACTCCCATTATTGGTCCGGCCATATCATGTTCAACGTCAGGCTCATTCGCTCTTTTGGTCCGGCCATATCAAAAAGCGTCATATGCGAGAGATGCTTGTGTATTTTCAATATATCATGTTTGACTATATATCACAATGCTGATGCTGAACGTTGAAACGTTGAAACGGTGGAGCGCTGTCGTTGTCGTTGTCGTGTCGTGGCACGCCGAATATGATCATCTTGAAGGTCAGGAGGATCGTGCGACTACTATGCCAGTGTGGGTGACACGCAGTGGGCTAGGTGGTGCGTGGGAACGTGGCGGGATGGAGGGCGGGTGGCGGGTGGCGGGTGGCTGAAAATGGATGGTTTGGCGATTTAATCTCCGCTATAATTGCCTGGCGGCATGATGAGTTGCCGTGCACGTGAAACGGGCGTTTGGAGTCCAGACGCTCAGAAAAGTCAATTTCCAGACTTTTTGCAGTTCGAAGAATCTCGAAAGTTACCGAACATCAAAGGACACCCTAGAGAACGGCAACTTCCACATCCCGCAGCCCGCAGCCCGCTGACGCATGCTATGTTCTCCTGAGATCCAGAACATCACAGGTCAAGCATTACCATCTTATAAAAAGGGTCCATCTATGGCGCTCCGAGTCTCCCTCATCATAAGTTGATTTCATAACTTCTTTCAATCTGTCGGCGACATCACTGCTCCAAGCACAACCATCCTCTCTGACTTAAACGATGACCTTGGTGTACTTGTATAACGACCACGCTTCCAAATTTGACCGTCTCTTCGAAGACGCCCAGCTTTGCCCCCGGGCTTGTGTTTACTCGACACAGGCTGGGAAGGTTGCATCGCAACACGGGGAAGTTTATCGTCCAAGGTAATCAAAAATTTAATGTCGCCCGATTTTCTTTGTATTGATATCTTCTCTTCCCAGAGTGGACATTCATGAGTCCAAGGACAGCAACACCGTGACGGCAACATTTGAGCTGCCGGGCTTGACAGGGCAGGATGTTGCCATCGACATCCATCAAAACCGGCTGACAGTCTCCTCTGGCGAGTCCATAAATTCAGACTCTGAGGAAGGGAGGAGCTACATCGTTCGCGAGCGTCACTCTGGCAAGTTCTCCCGGACGCTGCAGCTTCCCATTGGGACTCAGGTAAGCATCTGCGCCTCGTTCTACTTCCTATCATCATTGGGTTCTGACGCAATCTTCTCAGCCCGAAAATGTGAAGGCGAAGATGGAGAACGGAATCTTGACAATTACGTTCCCAAAGACGACTCCCGAACAGCAGGCCAAGCGCATCGTCGTTCATTAGACATCCGGAAGTTAATCACTTCCCCGTGAACAAAGGACCGTGTACTATATTAATTGAACTGCGTTAATTTTATGGCTAGATTGATAACATGGACACGTAGTTTATAGTAGTTTGTCTTTACCTTCCGGTGTTCCTTGTGTATTGACAATCGAAGATGTTCGAGAGAATGTAGTACTAGCGTGATGGCACTTGGGGACTCTGACACGCGACAGATACACGCCCCTCTACAGAGCCTGAGACCGGATCATTGTGGATGGTGGGGTAAGTCGACTGGCAGGATCGCTCGAGGATGTCTTGCATTATCACGGCAGGACAGCGGGTCGCCGGTCTTCATGCCATGCAAGATTGGGTGTCGAAAATCGAAAATGGGCTTCAGGAACGAGGATCGTGGCACGGAACTCGTGAATACTGGCTGCTGCAAATGTTCCACGCTATTAGCTTGTCTGTTGGACATCCCGATGAGTCGCCGGCGTGAGGTCGTGTGGCATGTTAGTAGCCATGTGGTAGCCCTCGCCAATTTAGACCATGCGTGAGAAATCAAATACTAATAGACTCGTCAGCGCGTCCGAGACTCGAGTTGGCAGCGCCCAGCGGTCTACTACAATATGCTGTTATTCTAACACGTTGAATTTTCGAGCCTTCACTCGGAATATTTGTTTACAAGTGGAGAAGGACAAAGAAATCTTCAAGCTTCAAGCTTCAAGGTCCGAAAGCCTTTCTGGAAACTACAATCCAGTATATCCTCCTGGAACTCGGCAGCGAGACGTTCTAGCATACGTGCACGCCAACCCATAGAGAGGTTATCAGTGTTTCAATGGAAGACGATGCTAGTGTTGAACGACTTTCTCCTTGCAGGGCAAAGAGTTACCTTGCTGCTCGAACGCTGACGGCTTTAGAACGGACCTGCCTCTTGCTCCGTTAAGTCCCCTCATTCGCCCATTCTCATTGACGGAACTTGTTGCTTCTATAGCAATCTGACCCGCATGGTTGTTGTGGCCTGCCTTCCCGCGCATCCCACCGTACCATGCCTCACATCCTTCTTTCAGCCATTTTCCCGATTTCACTCTAGCCATCTACTTCGCGAATCTCCTCTTTTGAATCTAAACCATCTGCTCCTTCGACCTAATCAGTCGGACTAGGGGGAAGAGCCATTGCAGAGGCAAATCTGGAGTATCCTTATTTTGTCCGCGAAAGTCAAAAGATCACTTATCAATATTCAAAGCGGAAGCGCGTTTCCTTTCCAAGTTTAGAGGGATGTGCTACGAAAATAGAATTCGTCTCACAATGTACTCCAGATTTCACTTCGTGCTGGGTGATAGTCATACTCGGCCCTCACTGACCACCTGGTGCACCTTCCCGTGCACTCCGAGTCCTCTCACAGCAAGTATCTCATCCCCCTATAAATATCAGATAACGACGACAGTACTCTATCCCTCGTTCCCCTCTCAACATGAGGTCATTTGCTCCACTCTCCGTCGCGTTTCTTGCGACGTGTGTTTCTGCCTCTCCATTCACCATTCCACTCACGAAGCTGCAACGCACAGGAGCATACCTCAAGGGATCTCCTGATGCCGATCGTGCTCGTGCCGCCTTCTTCAAGAGCCGTTCAACTAGTGGTCCGACTACTGTTCCAGCAACCAACTTGGCATACGTCCAGTACACGACCAGCGTCGGCATTGGTAGCCCTCCAACATACTACAATCTCGTTGTAGACACCGGTTCCTCGAACACGTTCTGTGGGTGAGTGTGGACGATCACTCGAGATCGCACAACGTACGATTTTCGTTGCAGTACTGGCACTCCATATGTCCAGACGTCCACCAGCATTCCTACAGGGCAAGACGTGAATGTCACTTACGGAACTGGTTACTTTAGTGGGCTGGAATGTAAGGGTGTCGAGAGCTTATCCACGACCGATTATTAACAACGAGCAGATCTCGACCAAGTGACCCTCGCACCTAACCTCGTCATCACCAACCAATCTATCGGCGATGCACTCTCTTATGCCGATTTCGAAGGTGTTGATGGTATTGTCGGTGTCGGTCCTGTCGACCTCACACAGGGCACGCTCTCGCCCGATACAAACGCGTTGATACCGACAGTCATGAACAATCTTGTGTCACAAGGAGTGATCGAGAACCAAATACTTGGCGTATACTTTGCTCCTTCGACGAATTACAGCGACACGAGTGAGTTCGGACGCCCATATCCTTGTTTGCAACTAAACCGAAGATGTGTAGATGGAGCACTGACCTATGGAGGCATCGATTCGAGCCTGGTATGAATTTAGCTCTTGGATACACCCATCAGCTTGGTGTTGAACTGACTTGCGTCCGCCAAATATAGTACGAGGGCGAGCTGACGTATGTTCCCGTGACGGAAACTTATCCGGCTGCCTACTACTGGGGAATTAATGTCACTTCGTCTACTTACGGTGCCCACGCCGTCATTCCTACCTCCACAGCCGGGATCGTCGACACCGGTACCACACGTGTGTTGTCTTTTCTACTGTTGCGTGCCGACTTGTTTGATCTGAACGGAGTGACATTATTCATCAGAGGTCCTCCTCGCCGACAACTTCTTCGCCGTGTACCTGCGCGCCATACCAGGAGCAAAGTTAGATTCAACCACGGGTCTCATCGAAATTCCTCCTGCTGCTATCTCGTCGATGCAGCCGCTCGACTTTGATATTGGTGGCACCGTATTCAGCATGACCGTCGCTGCCCAGCTCATTCCCCAAGACCAGAACACGGCATGGGGTGGAGTTGCCAACAAGCAGTACGGTGTTGTCAGCTCTTTGGGCAGCCCTAGCGGGGAGGGATTGGATTTCATCATCGGACAAAAGTTCATGGAGAGGTACTATGCGGTCAGTGGTGATTTTCTGGAGGGAACGCATACGAAATGACTGATATCTTTTTTGGCAGGTGTTCGACACGGATAACAGCCGGGTTGGATTTGCTGAGACGTACGTTGTTGACTCGCTTCGAAAATGAGCGGAATTTGAGCTTGCCCGTCCACAGGAGCAACACATATTCGACCATCGAGTGATGAAATTAGACACCATTCCGTACCCCTCTTCCAGGTCTCTCGAGATTCCTGCCATCACTTTCGTGGAGTGATGCTTAGTGGAGGGTATACATACGTAACTTCTGAAGGGGCATCCTGACAGGAGTTCACTCTTGGGAATGAGAACCGGGAATTGAACTGGTGAATGGGATGACAAAACACGCGAGTAAACTGATTTCTGTCGGCCTATTGAGAACACACAAGGTAATGCAAAGATCGGACGTATTGACGTCGAGCATGATCTATCTACTTACTTGATGGATCTGCGTTCATGGTTCTGAGTAGCATTGCTGGAAAACTGGAAATAATTTTTCCTCGCCGAAACTATTGTGACCCTCGGCAAATCCTCGGTGGTTCAGACTTGCACTGGCAGGGCCGTCGAGCTTTGTAAATTGTAGGCTGACTAACAAGTCAAAGAACGTTTTACTATTTTCGTCAATCTCCAAATAGGTGCCAACATGCCGGCTTTCCAAAACGGGATGCGTCGTTGACGTTCGAATAATCTCGAAAGTTGCCGAATAATGGAGGGCACACCAGAGCACGGCGGACTTTGCTGTACCGCTGACGCATTCTATATTCTACCAGTATCCAGAACATTGCAGATCAAGCATAGAGCCTTATAAAAAGGGCCCATGGGCCGTGGCACTCTCTCATCATAACTTTCAATTTGTCGACATCCGACTACTACTCAAAGCAAACCCATCCGCTTATACCTCACAAATGGCTCTGGCTCACTTCTATTACGATCCCATCACCGAGTTTGATCGTCTCTTCGAAGACGCTCTTGCCGCTCGGCTCTGTCCCCGTGCTCAGGCTTGTGCTCCCTTGACTGAGCCAAAGCAAGCAACGCCGCGACACGGCGAAGTTTATCGCCCAAGGTGAGCAAATCTCTATATACCCTCAAGCATACTTTTACTGAGATGTTATCTCCCTAGAATGAACCTCCACGAAGATGGCAACACTGGGGTGACAGCGACGTTTGAGTTACCTGGTTTGACATCAAACGACGTTACCATCGAACTCCACCAGAACAGATTGACTGTCTCTGGCGAGCCCGCGAGCTCTGGTCCTGAGGAAGGTCAGAGCTACGCCGTTCGTGAGCGTCGGTCTGGCAAGTTCTCCCGAACGTTGCAGCTTCCTTTCGGGACCCAGGTAAGTAACTTGATCTCATTCTTCTTCTTCCCTCGAAGTAGAGTGCTGACGCAGCGTTCTTAGTCCGAAGATGTGAAGGCAAAGATGGAGAACGGAATCTTGACGATCACGTTCCCAAGGACGACTCCCGAACAGCAGGCGAAACGCATCGTCATTGAATAGACTTGCCAACAATGACGTCCATCAACTTCTGAACGACTTGGGATTGTGTATTACCAGTGACTGAATAATATGTATTTTTCATAGCAGCGTTGCGTAGATAAGTGTAGTCTATCCGGCGTTCTCTTGTCAATACAAGCCACATCATCCATCATAACCAATGGAAGACGTTTGCGAGCGAAGCTTCTTCTAGTGTAATCACTGATCGGACCGTGGTATATGGTAGAATTACGTCAAGCTGTAATCACTCCGAGTCTCTTATCCCATGAATCGTTTGTTAGGCGCAGCATGGTGCACCACGACGTCCGGTTGGCCGGTCTGAGTTTATTGGATACCGACTTTCGGTGTTCGGTTTCTTTGCATGCGATGAGCGAAGATTTTTTGTAACCAAGGCATCGTTATGATCGCCAACTAAAGGAATTGTGCTTCAGTGGGGATCAAAACAAAGGACCCCTGGCAATTGAACAGACCGATCAGTACGTCGAACACAGCCAAGACGACCCGGAGATGTACTGAACAAACCATTCAAACAAATTCCTTGCACCCACGACGCGTTTCGTTACAATGATAGTTACTTTGTATAAACAAAAGAGAGTGGACCCCTGCATCGAGCGACAGATAAAGATATGAGGAAAACAAGGGGAAACAGTACCGCGGTATATATGTGAAAAAGGAGCGGATGTGAGGCATGAGGACCATCCCCGCATGATCATAGCAGCCCGGAGCGAGAAAAGGAGCTGGCCGACCTAGCACACCAGAGAGAACCCAACCGCAGCGAGCACAAGCGCAAGTCCGGTCTGGAAGACAAGCATGTTCGAGATGGAAGAGGTCCTCGCACCCGCCGCGCCGTTCTCATCCGTGTTAGGCACCACGCTCTCCGTTGGTAACGACACGGAACTAGTGGTGTGCGATACGCTGCTCGGAACCACAGTGGAATTCGAGGAAGAGGAAGGCGACACAGAGCCGGAGGTGGAAGACGCGTTCGCGGAGGCGGCCAGACCGACACTACCACCACCGGCTGCACCGGCGGGCTGAGCAGGCATCCCACCGACCAAAGAACCAATTCCCCATGGGATCTTCGTGCCGTCTTTCTGGGTCGACTTGGAGGGTGCCACAGTCTTGCCGGAGCCGTCCGTGATCATGAAGCGCCCGGTCCAAGTCCTGTTAGAGGACGATAGCGTCGAGAACTGATAGAAGTAGATGGGCGAATGAGGGTTGACCTGTTTGTGATTCCGAATGCCGGATAACGTCAGTCACGTGGTCAGAACGGTTGGGGTCGAGATTGAAATCAAGGTCATGATGAGACATGGAATCTACTGACTCGGGGACACGTGTACGAATATGTGTTCTTGTTCGGGTTGGTTCCTTCGACGGTCGCAATGGCTATACGCGCACAGATGTGCAATACATGTGCGAAATGATCGCGCGCGGGGGAGTAAGCATTCACTCGAGATCAAAAAGCACCCGCAAGAGATGGGGGACGCACGAGCCAAAGAGACCATATCGAAGTTATCTCCCGTCATGAGTTCGATGTTCATGGTCTTCCAAGCGCCGGTGTGATCGATGTCCCAGCTGATCGTGCAGGGCTGCCCCTCGATGAAGACGTCGCCGGGACCGGGACCGCTGGGGTTGGGGTCGGCGCGAACGAGAATGGCAGCGGCGACGATGAGAGTCAAGATGGATGCGACGCCGGCGAACATCCCAGGGGCCTCCCCATTGCGGTAACGGTACATCGGAACGAGCTAGTCAGTCTGAAAGTACATCTCAAATTGTCAGCTAATCAAGGACATTGAGGACCCACATTAAAAGTGAGAAACTAAGGTGATCGATGAGGGGTGGTCGAAAGAGTGAATGGGCTGAAAGACCTGGGCCGCGGCGGTTTTGTTTGAGAACAGAAAGCAATTCAGACTGACAGTTGGATTGCAATCTTGTCTAGTCACCCTGCGTAACGTTGGTACACAAGGTGTCTTCGTCTCACGACGAGCATCCTCAATCAGACTTCTGAGTAGTTCGTTATAAAATGCAAGGGTATATCTTGGCGGTAAGCCGATTGGTCGAAGTACTCTCGGGTAACAATGGCCAGTAGTATTCCTACATGTCCTCACCGGCCCGATGATGCCGTGTAGGCAGGAATCAATCCAGACCAGAGAGAACGAATCATCTACACGGCTGGCCTCGCCCGAGTCTTTTCTCTCACTCGTCACACGCATGTATCTAAGAAGGGTCAGGGTCTCAAAATACCGAGCACACACTAGAGGGGACTTACCTCGCTGGCCAAGTGAGTCCATTCCATCAAAGCCCTGATATATTCATCCCTCCCCTCATCTAGTGGTCTATCCGGAGTCCAAAGCATAAAGGAAGCAAAGGTCGACGAAGGTATCAGTTTTCTCGTTGGGTATAAAGGGGCATCGCCCGAGCTGGAACAGCAGTCCACGCTATTGGGTCCATCCGCAGGGTCATCAGATGTCGCACATTTTGACCGACGCGTCTTCGGGCGCACTTTCGACTTTGGTTTGGGTGCTAGTGAAGAGGGTTTCAAAATCGGTATCGGATCCTCCATGATTTTGTTCGAGTCCACGGGCGCTCGTAAAACGAGCCCACCGTATCCATCCGGGACATCCACCGCTTGTCCGTACATCTGTCTGCCTCGAAAAGCAGCTACGAACCGTTCGACTTTTCGCGACGCGGACGCGTGGTCGAGTTGTGCCACGGCACCCAAGGGAGGCTGCGCCTCCGAGTCGACTGCCATGGCAGTGTTCACCTCGACTCCCGCCCTCGGAACTTCGCTAGTCTTGAACGATAGCTCGTCCTCTGTGAACTGACATGCCAAGCTCGCGGTAGATGTGGTAGAAAATATCTCTGTAAAACTGCGCTGTGTCTCGCTCAATACTGACGAGCTTGCGACCAGAGTGGCAGAACTAGAGGAGCGCACAGGAAGTGCAGCAGACAAAGGTGGAGCAGGTCTGGGACGAAAGTAGCGAGAGATGGGGGCTGTGCCAGTGTAGGAAATGTGGAAAGGCATCAAGGAAGGCGTGCAACACACAACAGAACCTCCAGACACAATTTCGAGCCGGGTACTAGATGGTGGTGTCATGAGCTATTAGTCTGCGGGGTTTCAAATAGTAGTATTTCCTACCTCAACATGCATGATTGTAAGTAACCATATACTATGTGTCTTGACTGAAATAAAACGTCTCAGCACTAATAGTGTCGAGGTTGAAATCACCTACTAGTCTGGTTGACGCCGATCAGTGATTCGTGCCCCAACTTGTGCTACATGCATCAGCGTTTCATTCACACCCTGAGTCTTGGCATCAGGAGCCCCTTCCGAGTCCGGGTCCCGAATCCAAGTCTGCGCAGAGAACCATGTGACTCTGACGTTGATGGCAGCGCCGCGCGAACGAATGCGTCTCCATCTGATTGATTCCACAAATGTCAATCATAAAGAGCACACGCATCCTGGCTTGCATGTACTCCTGGCTGAGCTACCATGGCCTCCATCCTCCTTACTTGCCTCCTCGGGATTGCCGTTGTACAGGCTCTTCCTGCCCCGCTGGCACGGGGCTCGACCCCCTTACCTGGGTTGACGATCGCCGAAATCAACACTATCACTCCGTACGCTAATTATGCAAAAGCTGCATATTGCAAGTCCGTCATGACTTGGGCTTGTGGAGGTAAATCATTGTACACTCGACTTATGGTCCCAAGCTATGAGCCTGACGCCTGCCTCTGGGTAGCTGCTTGTGCTGCTAACAGGGGCTTTGAGCCTGTGGCAGCAGGCGGAAATGGTGATTCTGAGCAATACTGTAGGATACCGAGCAAGCCGACGTAACCAGTCCGGACTCAATGCAGCTAATGTCTAACAGGGTATGTCGGGTATGATCCCAATCTCCATACCGTCATCGCAGCCCACCAAGGGACGAATAAATCCAACATGTGAGCTTTTCACATTCAGTACAACAAATTGTGTAGATCTGGTGATCGCGTAACACGACAGCAAACCCCTCCTCACCGATATACATGCTATGAAGGGTCCGCTAAATTCGTCCCTCTTCCCTCGCCTTCCATCTGGCATCGAGGTGCACAAAGGCTTCCAGGACGAACATGTCAAGTATGAATCCAACGTCGTGTCTCACAGACGAACCATTTACGCTTCATCACAACAGGACGGCTACGAACATCCTCAACAACGTCCAGTCGGCCATGTCAAAGTTCAACGTTAGCTCCGTGACGATGGTTGGCCACTCCCTCGGTGAGTGAATCACACAACCCCCTCCACAATCGGCGGGCTCTTACTTAATATGGATAATTATCCTTTACCGAATCACATGGTACCGCACGAACGCACACGCAGGCGCTGCGCTCGCCCTCTTGGACTCTGTGTACCTCCCTCTACACTTGCCGAAATCTACGAGATTCAGGACGCTCGTTTTCGGTCTCCCACGCGTCGGAAACCAGGCATTTGCGAACTACGTTGACGCGAATACGCACCTGGCGCACATCAACAACGAGAAGGATCCCATCCCAACAGTGCCTGAAATGATTTTGGGCTATGTGCACCCATCCGGCGAGGTGCACATCAACCAAGACGGAAAGTGGACCGTGTGTCAGGGTAAGCATTGGCATTCTGTTCTATCTTTTTTAATTTGATCCTTTCGCGTGGTGCTAACACATCTGAAAAAAAAACAGGCCAGGACAACCCAGACCCGGAATGTATCGTCGGTACCGTGCACAACTTGTTCGAGAGCACCTTTTCGAACCACGACGGTCCTTACAACGGAGTCATCATGCGCTGCGTTACATGATGGCGTAAACCCAAACTTTTTTGTCCTCTCATTATATTCTCTTACTCGTAGCAGTCCTTCGAGCTGGGACTCAGGCATGACTGTCGTTACAATAATGATAAAGTACCAGAGACCTGGTAATCCGTCCTTGATGATCAAGCAGTGCAGGTGTAGGTGTTATCTAAGTAACGAATTGGTCCTGGACGCATCCAACGGAAACTGTCTCCGAATCGCTTCCGGAGCAAATGGGACCCTATACAGTGTAACTCATCGAATTCTTACCAAGCATCACACGTTAACATTGAAGCAGTGGTTGTGAATGTTGAGTCAGCGGTTCGTTTCATGAGCATCAGCCTCCTTCACGCAGATCATCATCCGCACAGCCCTTGCTTTGATCACGGTTACCAGCCCAACTCTGGCAATTGTCTCTATTAATCTGGGTCGCTCGGCTATCCCCGCCGCATTAATTACTGCCAAGACGATCTATCACACTTCTCAGTCTGATAGATTCCAAGACGCCACGACACTATGATCTTTAAAATGCATTATGAAGAGATCGCTGAACTCTCTGAGTACCCATCA
>JBBPPF010000683.1:0-16538 GCA_038091815.1 Leccinum obscurum | reverse complement strand
ATCATACCCCGCCACCTCTGATTGCCATCCACCTTGGTCTTCAGCAAACCCCCCTTCTTTCCCCCTTCCCTCTTTTCTCGTCTGGTATCGAGACAGACGAACACTTGTCACTTCTCCCAACGTTCCCCTTGCATCCCGTCCAGCGCCATACCGGACCCCTTCTTCACATCAAAACCTCTCCAAAGTCGGGGTCGTTAGCCGGATCCACGTAAATCTCGAGCTCGTTGCCCCGCTGTTGAAGGACTCGGATGTGCTGCTGGCACGTCGGAGAAAAGTCCCCTTCGCGTGCTCTCGACGACGACCGGAGGAGACTTAGCTTCGACTCGAGGCATTGGTGCAATTGAAACATAGGACGCCCCGAACATTGTCCATGGCGCAGCTTGGCTAGGCTCATTCTGCGAGTGAGCGTATCAAGGAGTGGCAGTGGTCAAGCGGATGGTCGGAATGTGTGATTGGGGCTTAGGCGTTACGAACGAGCTGACAGATTTGGTGGGGACGTCTCCCGATGTCGTTGGGCGCCGCTTGATTCTGCGAACTGGCGAGGATGCGAACGTGAGATGGGTGGGGGGATTGGAGGAGGGAATAAGACGCACTGATCGACTTACCCTTGACGACGTCGCCAAAGATGACACGTTTTGCATCCACATGAACAGTTTGCGCGACGGTGATGAGGAGCTGGAAACCATCCATGTCCTTGTAGAAGTTCAAATGCCGCGCCGCAGATGGTGATGCGAAGCACGTACCAGTTCCAGAATCGTGGCCTCCATCACACCGGCAATGGCGAAAAGAGGTGGTGTTGAGACACGCTAGCGCGCCGTCGCGCCGTCACATCTTGTCCGTTGTCGTTGTCGTTGTCGGTTCTGTGTGGGCAAGGGAGAGGGCGTCCGTGCTCAAAAAAAAAAACAGCATCACGGAAGTTCCACGAGGGCCTTGTCCAAGTCATCTTTCAATTTCTCGTCTTTCTTCTTGACTCTCCCTAACGCTTGGACTGTGGCGAGGTAGTTTGTTGCGGACCCTCCTCCTCCTGGGCTGGGATCGCTGCCTTCTTCTGTCTTTTCTTTCCCTTTCAAGAACCAGGACGATGGGAGTAGTCTATGATACGGACAACTCGGTTGTTCGTAACTTCCGAGACTTGGTAGGCTTTCTGACGTCTTCGTCCTCGCTCTCTGCAGCGGCGGGCTTGTCCTCTCTAGAGTGAAGAGCTGGGTTTCATGGTCACGATCTCTACTTGTCAGTCTTCTGAGAAGGGCTTACCGCGATTGAAAAACCGGTCTTCGAAGGTGCGATCACCTCTTCCTCACAGAGATCATGCCGGTGCTAGGAGATGCGTGCGAAGGCTTGCTGCTGGCAAGGGCGAGGAGTTCTTCTTGCTCTCGCTGTTGCCGTTTGTTCAGTCTTGGTGCCATGCTTTCCGTTCTGGTTGTTCGATAGAGCCGTCCACTTTCGCTAGATCCAGGGGCCAGGGCTGCCCAGACGGCCTTTACATGCCAGGGAAATATGAGCGAGCTTCGATTTCAAGCTACTATCACTTACCAACGTCTGAGTCTCAGATTCAGATGAGTCACTTTTGGCTGGGAATAGTTACTGTACTGAGACGTTTCAAACGTCACGCGTCACGCTGCATGGGACTAGATGACTAATCCGGTGAGCAATTCGACAAGCACTAGAGGCACGCTCCTTCCCAGCGGACGTTTTGAGGGTGGGGGGCCCCATCCTAGTAGCGTTAGTAGGAATAAATCCTAATTTACCAAATTTAGTAACAAATTAAATCACCGCAACTTTATCCCCTCCACCCTCTCACCGACCGCTGGAACAAAACACGAATAAACACGGCAGCCACAGCTCTTCAGCCCCCCGTTTCGACCTAATCGAGCAGTCAGTCCGCCTGCGTTACGGGTCACACTCGGCTTGCGTAAGCACCGTGGAACCACGCGCCGAACTACAGTCATCCGACTGATGGGTATTGATACAAAATATGGACGGCGGCCCTGCCTATGGCAGATTGAAGTTACTCAAGCAGTTCTGCAAGGCAACCAAGATGTCGTGTCTATCTCCCCTACTGGGTCAGGTAAAACATTGACGTTTTGGATGCCACTACTTTTCCGGCCGCATGGAATCCAGCTCGTCGTTGCTCCGTTAAATATTTTAGGTACCCAAAATGTTCAGAGCCTGCAGCAGATGGGCATCTCAGCCATTGCATTGACGGGTGAGAGTGCTACACATGAGAATTTCAAGGTAGGCCCGATTACTGTGTACATATCATTCTGGATAACATGTATGCATCATGATAGGCTATTCAAGATGGGAAATATCAAGTTATTATCACAAATCCTGAAACCCTTATGAAAGATAATGGCGGTTTCGAGTCCCTATGGAAAAGTCGATCGTTTACCTCTCGCATCATCAGCATAGTTTGGGACGAGGCCCATTGTATCAGTAGATGGGGTGACTTCCGGCCCGAGTACAAGCAAGTTGGCCGGCTTCGTTACCTCATACCATCCTCGATTCCCTACCTTGTGACTTCGGCCACACTCCCCACTTCTGTGCTTGACGACATCACCGAAATTCTACAACTTCGCAAGGAAACATTTCGAATCCAACGCTCGAACGATCGCCCAAACATTCATCTCAGCGTACGCGAGATCCAACATCCACGTCATACCTTTCTTGATCTCGCGTTTCTAATACCCGACAATCTACCTCCGGGAGGAAAGCCACCTAAATTTCTCGTGTTCTTCGATGACATCAGTGATTCCACAGCCGCAGTGAAATTTTTGCGTTCCCGGCTGCCTCCTGCGTTTCAAGATAAGCTGCACGTTGTGTGGTTTAATGCCAACATGACGGCTGAGTTCCGTGAGGAACATACTGCTCGCCTGCGAGACGGTAATATTATATTTGGCCTGTGCTGCACAGACTCGTTTGGAATGGTAGGTGATAGATTTGCTGGACAAAGAAGGCAACTGAATGTGAGCGGGTATGATATTCACAGGGAATTGACTTACCTGACATCGAGCTTGTGGTCCAGTGGCGCATGACCTGTGATCTCTGCTCATTGTGGCAGCGGTGCGGACGTGGAGCCCGTGATCCAAACCGTCAAGCCACTGCTATCATTTTTGTCGAATCCAAGTATTTTGATCGTAACAGGTCGAAAAAAGTAGCGAATAAAGAGAAAAAGGCACTAAAAGAAGCGCAGAAGAAACGAAAGGCTGATGAAACAAACGGCGAGCCAGCGCCGAAGAAAATGCGCTGTCCGCCGACTCAATCGGAAGATATCATTGGCTCACCTAGTACGCTTCTGGCTCCATCGCTCAGTAGTGCTCAGCCACTTGAAATGGCAGAGCAGGACGCACGAAGAATAGTCGAGTACTCGAAACGCGAGATGAAAGGAGGAAATAGACTGAAAAAGATTGGTGATGAGTTGGACCCAGCGGTTGATGACTTCGTGAATGCGGCAACGCGTCACTTTAGATGCTACCGGCGTCCGGTTATGTTGTATTTTGGCAACCATTATGGCCATGATGGTAAGTGAGATGAAGTGCGTGAGAATACTAGCCGTACTAACGACGCTCGCACTTCCAGATTCCCGCCACCTTAAGTGCGACCCAACGACTCCTCAAGGGTGCTCCCGTTGCAAAATCAAGCAGCCAGCTATTTGCTGTGAGCTCTGCCACCCCGTGTTCTTTCAAGGATTTGCACAAGTTCACGTTTCGAAACCACTGCCTGCTGCCCCGCGATCACGGATCAAAGACTACACTGCCAGTTCTTGTCGATCAAATACACGTGTCGATTGACCGGGGCAGGATGCAGGTGCAAGCGTGCGGACAAGCGATCAGCATCTCAAGCTGGTTTGAACGGCCTTGACGCTCTCTCTGCAGATCCAAGCGATGGTCCATGATATGCCCCGGGCCCCCTCTCACCAAGCCAGACGCCCCCACCCCCAATTCCCCGACGTGCGAGAACGGTGCTGGCGCAATTCCGGCTCCTCCAAAATGCTCCTTTCTCGCGTAGCCCCCCACCAAACCGCGCCACGAATCCTCCTCCCCAACCTCAATGCTTCTCGCACCATACATGCCAAACCCATCCATCGCACACGAACCTTTCTATGATGCGTCACCCCTCGTATTTGTCGCCAATCTACTCACCGCAGAACGTCCTCCTCTACTCCTAGTGGCCTGAATGGTTTTCCGCTTTGCAGAACGCGCATCATAGTTGCCATCTTGGCCTGTAGCTACCGTTCTAACAACCCATTCATCGTTCCATCCCTCTCTCACTGGGTCAGAACGGCGGTAGCACTGCACCAACGCCTGTCTATCTGTCTTCCCGGAAGATGATTAAAAGATGAGGATGAGGAGTGCCGGGGCTGATGGAGACCGCGTGGGGTCTACATCTTGTTCGATAGGTCACGAGCACGTTGACTCCAGCCTAGTAGAGAATCTTACACACAGCAACATACATATGTAGACCCGACACGGAAGTCAAGGCTGCACATGGGTGGAAGCAAGCGCCAAGAGCACTCACTGCCTGGTGGTTCTGCGTGGGTAACAATGACACCGCTACCGGTTTATTTCTGCTGCTCAGCGCTGATCGCCAACCCAGTATACTTCCCAAGAGACGCTTGAAGTAGACGAACGAGAACGGTGAGCAATTCGACAAGACGTTCGATTGACGACATTAACGAGACATAGCTAGTCAGGGAGAAAATCGACGGACCTCTAGTTATACCACAGCGACACCACTGGCAGGGAGCAATGTCTATCAAAGGTGATACGAACGAGACCATTCAAAGCAGAATATTGACAGAGACTTAGAAACGAGTGACCATAATGGCGGACCCTCATTCCGTATCGTCACGGTTGACCAAAGGGGCCCACATCTGATCAAAATCGATCATCCAGATGATGTGTTTTCAATCGATGTTTCTCGCTGGCGGGAAGGAGGTCGTGAGCGGCGGCAGAGATATGAAGATTCGACGATGGCGAGTGGAAGATGGCATGGAGGTAGGGACAGCAATGGATGCTGGAAGTGCCGTGTACGATCTTGTCGTGTCACGAGACGGCAAGTGGGTCATGGCTGGGACGAGCAACGGGTCAAGTTGTGGTGTGGAATTCGACAACCTTCGAAAAGGCGAACGACTTTACAGCACACGACGACGAGGTGACTGCGATGGACCTCTCAGCTTCCTGGAAGGACGAAAATCGCGACAGGATCGGATGACAAAACGGTCGGTGTCTGGTCATTTACCATGGTGGAGCAAATGCTTTCCTTGGAACACGATTCTTTCGTGACTGCGGTCAAATTCTCTCCCGACGGAAAATCCATTGCAACTGCCACGCATGCACGCATGTCTGTTCGGATCTACGACAGTTTCAACGGTACCCTCCTCGCAAACTTTCCAATTGAAGCCAACACGGCATCCAACCGAACCCTCGCTTGGACGGGCGATGGAAAGTAACTTTTTGCCTCGTGTCGTGATGACAAAATCCACTGTCTTGACGTGTCCTCCAGGACGACGCGCTCTTTCTATTCATAGCGACAATCCATATTTCATCACACTAGCATGTGATGGCGCATTCGTGGCAGTCTCTGCCAACTCATCGACCTCATTCTGGGACACCACAACACATCGACGAATCGGACCTGTCATTGACTACCCCCATCTCATCTCGTTCATGGCCATCTCGGAAAATATATGATATGTTGGTCGGAAGGTCGCAGTCAACCAGTGAGTGCTCTTTGGAAGGCGATTGCACGTACTCCATACAACCTATCATCTTAGCGAACGGTCAGAAGGATTGTGGAACGGGTAGGTGTTCAATCCATTGGGCATACGATACCATCGTTCATCTTTCCTTGCAGAAAAAGTCGAAAGCCAGGCCTCGTGCTGGCGCAGACTACGATCGCGGCACTAGCGCTGCAGGTCGTCGTCCTGATCCAAAGCCGTCGGGCAAGACAGGCCTCCAGCCCGATGTGGACGGAGGCCAGGACGATAGTACGGATGCACAGCGGTCGAGCAGTGTAGGTCTTCCGTCAGCATTTGATCACATCGCGGCAGCTTATGTTCTACCAGGCACGACAGGCAACATATGCAGATCATGGCTTGGAGGATCGATTTGAGGGTTGAGCATGCATTGCGAAGCTTATAGCATGTAACTATCAGCAACAACCTGGAAAGGCTACCCTTGCCATCACATTTCCCACGTGGTTGTGCTGCTGCTCGTCAGGTACGAAAGAGGAAGCTCCTCCTACTACATCGTTCATTGATGATCCGCACCTTGGATCTGGGGTAATCTAGAGGAAAGTCTGAGATCGTCCGATAAGGCACTCTTGGGTTGAGATTTTAATGATTGCAGCAGCCACTGGATACGGATACGATGGTCTACGGTGCGTCATCTAGTCGAATTTGAAGCAAGGGCGAACGCACCGATGCTATAACCTCCAATGCTCCCCGAGGATCAGCATCAATGGCTAAGTCTGGCAGGAAGGACAACATTCTGCGTTCTACGCTGATCACAAAGTAACGAGATCTTATTTTTTGTTTCATTCCAACTGACAAACGCATATACAGATCGTCGCAGAATGTGAGTTTCGCGGAGAGTGACGACGTGCTGAGAATTCACCAAGTCGCCTGTTTCCCTCAGAGCTCTGGTCGACATGGTCATCCACACAAACGGCGCAAGATCGAATCTTTGACGACATAATTTCCCAGTAATACCATGTCTGTGCTCTCAAATTTGGAAAACCCCAACCAGCATCTCGATCTCGAGACCTGCGAGATGAAGAACGGCGAGTCCATCGCAGCGCTGAGGAGAGTGGTGCTCGGGAAAGTGGAATACATGGCTTCCCAGGCTGTGTGAGTAGCGTTCACTTACACTTTGAATCACCTCAAAGTTGATCTTTTGGAAGCCCTGGAAAGTACCTCGCCCTCGACTGTGAGATGGTCGGTGTCGGCATCGATGGGGAAGAGTCCTCTCTGGCGCGCGTTAGCATCGTCAACTACACTGGCGCCGTCATTCTCGACGCCTTCGTACGACAGCGCGAACGAGTCGTCGACTATCGAACAAAGTGGAGCGGTATTCGAAGCTCGGACCCGCTAGCTGGCTCTGGTACGTACCACACGAGAGAGCGGGCAGGGTTGACAAAGTTTGCCCGTAGCTAGGCCGTTCAATGAAGCACAGCAAACGGTAGCAGACATGATCAAGGGCCGGATACTCGCTGGTCATGGCGTATACAACGACCTCAAAGTACGTCCATCATGCAGACGAAGATGCTCTTTACGATGTCGTGCGCACATGGTCACTCTTGCTCTCTCACCCATCCCCGAAACTCCGTGATACCCACAGCTAAGCTCCTACTGACCTTACCCAACGTGGAGAAAGAAGCAACCAGGCTAGTCGACAACCAGGCAGCTATCACATCGGGTGAGCGTCCAGCTACGAAACCAGGCCACTAGTACATACTCCGTTACCTCGCACAAGAATTCGAATTCGATCGGTTCGGCACCGGGCGTGCTCGCTTACATAAAATGGCCCGGATCAGCGGAATTTGAAGAAGTTACATAATTTTTTGATCTCGGTAATAAACTGCTTAGCGTTTCTTTTTTTTTTTCCCTTTCTGTGACACGTCAGACTCAGCGCTCAGCGCTCAGCCCTTGTCGAGCCGAACCGCGGCACGCCTGGGTGTCCCCTCCTCGCCCTCTTGCCTCTGCGCCCACGATGGATGGTTGGTCCATATTGCCGACTCCTCGTACCGCACCCACGATGGACGGTTGGTCCATATTGCCGACTCCTCGTACCGCACCCACGATGGATGGTTGGTCCATATTGCCGACTCCTCGCACCGCGCCCACGATGGATGGTTGGTCCATATTGCCGACTCCTCGTACCGCACCCACGATGGATGGTTGGTCCATATTGCCGACTCCTCGTACCGCACCCACGATGGATGGTTGGTCCATATTGCCGACTCCTCGTACCGCACCCACGATGGACGGTTGGTCCATATTGCCGACTCCTCGTACTGCGCCCACGATGGATGGTTGGTCCATATTGACGACTCCTCGTCCCCTCCGAAGGCACCATAACCTCTAATCGTGCATTTTTCAGGTCGTAATTGATTCACTCTCGATCGTTCTCGCCAGCGTCATCCTATCATAGCCGCTTGTACTTATTTTCACGAACTTATCCACTACATTCACATCGATTCTCTCATGTCTCTAGATGGATCTTCCCACACGGGAACATCAGAGCATCTCACCCGGATTGAGGAGTGCATGCATCACCTCTCCAAAGCTGATGCCATCCACCTCATTCACGAGCTTGTGTCCGACCGCTTGCGGTAACAGTCCCATCCTGACACATCCGTCTCTTTCGGATCCTATGTCGAAATGCTCGACAATATCGACACCAAGAAGCATTCTGGACCTTTGTTTAAGCTTCGTGATTGTGTGTATGTTGACAATGTTCCCATCGTCGTGCATTTTCTCACAGGGTCCAGGACCGCCCGAAGGCCCTTGGCTATGGATCTGAGTGAGCATCAATCCAGGCAGAATAACATCCAATGGTATAAGAAGCGCGATATCGGCAAAAGAAAATCCTAGAGGTCGTTTTCTACGCCATCCGAGGGTTGGAACTACTGAACCTCGACAGTACGAATACTACCCATCAATTCCTCCAACGGGGTCTCCGCTCAGATCTGAACCTTGATCAAACTGTCCGTCGTCACACGTTTGTACTGCACGCGACTCTGGGAGGCGAGTAACAGCCCACGCTGCGGGTACAAGTTGGCGATAAGACACGCCCGACGTCCGCGGATCGACGAGCGGGTGCTTTATGGGAATAAATCCGGCGGGTGAGCGAGTATGAGATACACAGATCTACGGCAAACGGTCAGTCAGTGGTCAGTCAGTAGTCAGTCAGTGGTCAGTCAGTGGTCAGTCAGTGGTCAGTCAGTAGTCAGTCAGTGGTCAGTCAGTAGTCAGTCAGTGGTCAGTCAGTAGTCAGTCAGTGGTCAGTCAGTAGTCAGTCAGTGGTCAGTCAGTGGTCAGTCAGTGGTCAGTCAGTGGCGTAAGTCGCCCAAGTATTCTCGTTGTTTCCCTGGTCTCCCAAGACTCAGTTCCTTACACAGAAGATAGCCATCGCCGAAAGTTGCCGTCCGTTGCCTTTCGCTCTACAAACATCCATCACGCGTTCCGCTGCTGTTCTCAGCTTCGCCGCTCCCTCCGTATCTCCTGTCACCTTCACCAACGCCTGTCCAAACTCCCAGGAACTCGACCCGGTTGGCATATTCGTATGCGTCATACCACACAAAAATAATGATGTGTGGTTTGCCAGACCTGTTCATAGACACCGAGTTCAACAGCGCCACAAAGAACAATCAACGATTAATCTCACCACATGCCCTCGTAGAACGAATTCGCGCCTCCATGGTGGACCGTGCACACTAGGTTTCGATGCTGCAGTATCGAGACCGGTTTTGGGTCCAGCCAAGCCAACACCTTTACTCTCTCTACCTCGACATCCTTCCCAAGAATCTCCTCAATCGCACTTCGAGCATCACCATCTGCCTTCGCCTTCCAGAGCACCTGGATCATTCATCGTCGCTCACCATACGGACTGCAACATAAAGGTGATCATGGCGACGAATAGGCTAGGTGAGCCCGGCCTATGCGTCGCTGTCTGATATAGTACATAATCACAATTTTATCTTTCGGAAACGCCCGCTCTCGCAACGGCCACCCCAAGCTCTGGCGATGTTCAAATACCATCATCTACATCACCCCCTGGGAATGGGTCACATCTGATAACGTTTGTAATGTACTCTGGGGAAGGGACAGTGGAACACCATCCCGTCGTTCGCCACCGGAGTCCGCCTTGTCACGCGTCACACGGGCTGACAAATCGATTGGTCTTTACTATACTACCGTGACTGTCCACTCTTCTGTCTACCCCCATTCTATGTTGACACCCCAACAACAGACCCTCTCCCGCGCTGACAGGCTTCGCGCACAAGCGGACATCGGCGGTGCGCACCGCAAGAAGGTCCGCCAGGCTTTCAAGGCGGCGATCAATCGTGTTGAAAGTGAGGCGCGGTGCGTGCCGGATGACAAGGACGAGTCAGGTGAGAAGGTCATGTGGCGGAAGAGGTTCGGAGAGGCACTGGTGAGTAACCATGTACGTGGTGGGTGCGTGGATAATGAACTCCTTTGAGGATGGACTCGACACAGCGCAGACGGAGGCACTCGCACTCCAGCTTGATATCGACATTGACGAAGACATCCTGGCGCGGATCGCGGAGGCCGAGAAGATGCAGAAGGAGTGGGAGGCCAGGGAGACGCCCCCAGCGCCCCTAGCTGACGAAGTAGAGCCGTTTCAGACGCAGGGAACGGCCGTGGACCTCGAGGAGTCGGCGGAAGACATGGTGCTGCAGGCGGAGGAGAGTGAGGGATTGACCATGCCAGTGATGGAGAAGTCGGCGACGTCATCAGACACACAGTCTGTAGCGTCATCGGGGATGAAGGTGCGTCGTTGCATTGCTGGGGCACAATAGGGGTACTAAAGGCGTAGCAGAGGGCCCGTGAGGACGATGATGACGAGTCGGCACCGAAAAAGAAGGCGGACATATTGGCACCGGTTTCAGCAAAGCCGGCGGAGAAGCTGGAACCCTGTGATTCGTGCCAGAAGGCGCATGCGATGAATGAGTGCCGGGCGACGTCGGGCGCAGCGTGCGCACGCTGCAACCGGTTGAAAAGCAGGTGCAGCTGCGCGGCGGGTAGGCACGGTCCAAGGAAGCGGGTGCAGGTGGAGGCGGTGGTCCCGGCCACTAAAGGTTGGTAGTATGCCTCTTGGAGTTTGACGCGGACTAACGGACAGCCAGGCGGGAAGGCGGCGAAGTCAGTTACAAAAGCTGCATCTAGCAATGGGGCAGCATCGACCATCACTCTCGACGAGGACGATGACCGGGAAAGAGCGGAAGAGACGTCGGCAAAGGCGAAGGGGAAGCGGAAGGGAAGCGGAAGGGGCGGACGACGTCGAAGACGACCGTCGGCCGCGTGGTCTTTTTCAAGGAACGCGACCGGCTCGCCATGCGAATGAACGCGCTATATGCGCGGGTTTTCCAGATCCGAGCATCCCTCCGTGCGTTGGACGTGGACCACGAGCAGGGTCTGGCGGAGCTGAACGACAACCTGCTCTCCCTGGGGGAGTTGGACCCTTTCGAATAGGTAGCAAAGCTGCCCCTGTTCCCTTACGTCAACCGGACTGTCGTTACTAATACTAATCTGCGGCAACCACAATAGGCGGACTATGCGAGTGACCTACGGAAAGGGAACCAAGAAGCTCCGAAGGGGTAGTAGCGTTCGGGAAGGAGGACTGAAACCTGGCCAACACGAGACGTTATGGAAGCCTTCTCTTCCTCAAGGAATGACTCGATTCTGGTTGCGAATTGTCGGCGGAGTTGTGACCAGGCTATTTCAGGTAAAGTCACTCGTTCAGACAGACAACTGAGATTGTGTTGCTAGCGTCGATCCAAATATTTGTAACGGAGGGCGTCAATTCCAATGCTGCTACTAATGGGTCTACTTCTGGGCCGCTGTGAAGTTACATGCTGCTCACCACATCCTTGAACCGCCTTTTTTCACGCTCGCAAAACCGTATCTTCAAACGGCTCTACAACACTGGGGAATGGCGGTCAGTCCACCCCTTGGTTACGGAACATGTCGGCTTCGTGAGGTCGAGGCCGCGACTTCGAAGGAAACGAACGTCGAAGCTCACGCGCGTGACTGTGACGAAACGCCACCGCACCGTGGAGCGATCTCGATCTTGGCCCCAGGAAGTCGCCATGCTTATCTGCGTGTATGGGCAGCTAGCGAGGCTGTAAATTTGTCTGTGGCTCAGTAATCGAGTTTTCCCGATCCAAGCAAAAAATTCCTTGCGGGAAAGACGGTAATAGTCTCGTATCTTCAAACGGTCCGAGTGTGACTCAGGCGGTCAGATTCACTGTTTCGGAGCCGCGGAACATGGTGAATCGCTGAGTGTTCGGCCTCCGCTGTGGGTTCTGACTCAAACGGCAACGTTTGTTGTGAATTGCTTTGTCGTGTCGGCTAAATCTATGTATGAAGTAACCCTCTTCCTCTGCTGGGAAAAATGGAATTGGGGATCTAGCAAACATGAATGATGCTGAAACGAATGAAGGAGAACAAAAAAACTTGCCGCTATCGTGGTAACTGTCGTCCCAAGCACCCGTGCAAATCTCCCGGCTGCGATCAGATGTGACCCATTCCCAGGGGGTGATGTAGATGATGGTATTGAACATCGCCAGAGCTTGAGGTGGCCATTGCGAGAGCGGGCGTTTCCGAAAGATAAAATTGTGATTATGTATAGTACTACGCAAAACGGATAACAGAATTGAAGACGTCAGTTGTTTTCGATTGAATCGACGTATCTCATTGTCCTTTTAGCAACCAATTCGAATATGAGAAACACAAGGCGAAGAAACGCGAACATGCTCTGTTCTTTGCTCTCGCGTGGAAGTTTTTTTTATTTTTTCCATTCTGTTCTGTAGAGTGTTTTGTGTTTCATCCGCATGACAGAGCGGAGCGGCGCATAGTATATCATTTTGTACGTACCAGCGCATGCGTGCGCAGCAACGTAGATACATCCACGTAACGGAGCGGAGTGGTGCATAACGAGTCATTTTGTACATAACAGCGCATATGTGCGTAGAAATGCACAGATGGTACTACAGAAACATCAGAGTGCATAAATGAGCACACATGAATCGCTAGGATGAGAACCGACGGTGTACATACCTATATAGAAGATAACACAGGGAAACAGATTTGATCATAAATATTTTGTGATAGAAGTCTCATTTCCTGTTCCACTGTATATTACTCGTGTTTGTTTCGTACTCTATGATCCTCGCAGAAACAGAGGCGGTCAGAGCGCGTTCTCACAGGGTCTTACCACTCTGACTACTGATCTGACAACATCTGACAACATCTGACCACATCTTACCACATCTTACCACATCTTACCACATCATCGTTGCTGGTAACCTGAGCAAGGTGAGGCACGAGCCGCGCCCAGGATTTAGTCTATGCGTGAGAAGCGAAGTGGCGCATCTTTCTTGCTCTTGGCCACTTCGCTGTCCCTTGCCCGTTGGGCCGTCTCGCTGCCTCGCAGCTCTGCTCACAGCTTAGTCGTTCTTTGCGCAATTTTGTCACTCGTTTTATGCTCATTCCTTCATACCTCCCAGCACCGGCAACCTCACTGCCATGTGACATGCCGCATACCAAGAATCTCGTTGACTGAGCAAACTGGAACAACCAACAAGCGTCAGACCAACTGGCCACGGTTGCCAGACTCCAACCGGAGCAGCACCAAGAAGAAGCAGAAGAGCACCAATGCGCCCTCGACGAAGAGACCTTGAGCTAGTCAAGCAGGATGAATACCAGAAGAACCGCAAGCTCCCCTTGCCACTCGCCATTCGCAAGCTCGAGAAAGGCGATTACATAGAGATTTATTACTTTATAAACAAAGGTTTGACGGAAGCCGAAGCTTCTGCCCACTCTGCTGATGACAACGCGCTCACGTTGACGTGCGACAACCTACAAGGTTGGCCACCATAACTTCATCCCGGCCATAGCGGCCAAAACCAAGGACATGATCGTACCAGATAAAGACCTAACCTGGGGTGAGTTTGACAAAGCAGCCTGCTATGCGCGAGAACGGCTGGTAAGAGGACCGTGTCCAATCTTACCTCAAACGACCCGTATCGTGATTGCCACGACCCAGAAAAGCTCGGGGAGTGTTCTCTCATCATTTATCAGGACAGCCGCTGACACAACCTACATGGCACAACACTATCCTTCGGCTTTGTACCAACTGACAAAGAAACATGACCAAGGAGATCCGGGACGACTTGCTTCACAAGGTGAACAAGGCACTGGGAGAAGAAGCAGCTCCGAGTCAGCAAGTATTCCTCCTTCCGCGTTCTCTGACCTTTTCTCGTTTCTCCACCCGATTGCACCTCTACATAATACAACTGGCTTCACGCCTAGTACCTACTTCCTACAACCAACCGCCTCGGACCGGCCGTAACCCGGTCGTACCTTCATCGGTCCCGGACTCCCGGTCCGCACCACGGTAACCCCCCTGGCTTCACGCCTTAACACCCGCTGGCTTCACGCCCTAACACCTTGGCTTCACGCCCCAACAACCTTGGCTTCATGCCCTAACACCTTTGGCTTCACGCCCTACCACCTTTGGCTTCACGCCATCTCACGGGCTCAACGTCATAATGCCCCCCTGACACACGCGCACACTACAGAATAAAACAACAATCATGCTGGGTGCCCTGCCTGCCCATAGTGCACCTTCCTTCTACGAGCAGCCACCCGCTTCCTCTAAATGGAGCTCAAACGTGCCCTCGAGTGCAGAAGAAGATAAGCGCAAACTCCCTATAATCCAGACGTGTTTTATGCTCCCTCAATGAATCTTTCAGTAGCATACCTAATGGCCTCCGATATGAGTTTAAAAGTAGAATTCCCTAATATCACGCATGTTCAATTTCCCAAATTCCCCCTTCCTTGAACGTATATCATACAGAGCTACACGAGATCATACAACAGAAATCATGAAAGGTAGATACGTCCGTTACCATTTCATCCACCATTGGCACATACCCCCGCTGTCCATCTGCATCATTCCCAAGCCGGGATGCCCGCTAATCCAGAATTTCTCCTCCCCCATTTCCCCATCTCCCACCAGTCCCCACACGTATCTTCTAATTTCCCACCCACCCGAGGAAGTTCTTGATTCATTTCTCACTGTGCTTCCAAACTCCCCCCTGGGTCCGAAGCGGCCCTCAAGACGTCACAGCTGAAGCATACAGATCCACCCTGCAGCTTCCTGCTACCACATCCCTTGCAATCATGGCCAGCAGTGGCCATCTGCACATTGCCCACACACGGCCATAGTAGCCGCGCCCTCAGTGGGTAGCTAGTATGGGCAGCCACATATGCCAGTGGCTTTTCCCGGTTCCACCAATGAGGACGGACTCAGAAGTCACGATCCTATATGAGATGGATCGGATGGTCACGGACTTGCAGTTGTCATTTCCCGATAGCTCTCCAATCGTTGAGTTTTATGAACGACTCCTTGATCTCCCATCCCTCCACCTTGTTTCTGGTCGTCTTCGACTCCCTGGGTTCATCTTCCACCTCACTGATTTCGTCCGTCTCGCGGAACCCAAATCCGAGTCGAGCCTTCACATCTATCGTGCCACGGCGTCGATTCTCGGCGAGGTACAAATCAAGACCAAAGACAACTCGCTCGGGACGCGGCGCCTCGTTCTCGTTCATCCATGGATCAGTCCCTTGCTTGATGAGGATTTCTCGGACGATGATGCTCTGTTTGATCTTGACGCACGCGCGCTGCGGCTCCTCGTTCGGCTTCGGCAGCCTTTTGGGGCACTGAGAGATGTGCTCACCTAATGTGCACCTTCCCTAGATCATACTAGATGCAGTAGTATCAGCTGAGCCAGGCATCGTGACTCCCTTGCCAGCAAGAGGTACTTACGCACAACCACTAAATTAATGACTACTAGGCACAGCGCCACTGACACGCATTGCCTCAAGAATGTCAACAAACTCTATGATAACACCCTGGCCGAAGTACTCGCCCTCAGAGACGGACACTGCTCCGCTCCTGCTGTCACGGTCAAACTTTGCATTCGGACTGCATTGACTTGAAGCAAGAGCAAGATACCTCCCTGAATGGTCTGCAGCCCGAGATCAACGAGATCTTGCCGTCCTCCTTCAGGACGTGTGCCTCTGACCGTGACGGAGCTACCAGTTCCGGATTCAATTGAACCAACCAATCCACAAATCATCCACTGTGGCAGCCGCGTGAAACCCCGAGCTGAAACTGTACAAACTGAACCTTGCCCCTCTCCCTTCAAGTTCTTCTCTGCATCCTGCATGAAATGCTTCGTATCGACACGTATCCCTGAGTCACGCCGGCTTTGAGCAGTATGGTATCGGAGAGGCGCTCATACCATATGCCTCCCCCTCCGTTGTTAGAGATGGAAACTCGAGAGTCCGTCACTGTCCGTGACCCCGGACCGTAGGTGGAACACGAGAACGACACATCAACACCTTTAGGTAATAGGTATCCTATCAGCATGGCCAGCTCCTTCCCCTACCCATTTCCCCTTCGTGTGTCGACCCACTTCTCCGAGTCCATTCAGGTAAACCAGGTTGAGGGAGACAACTCCGTTTTTTCTGCACCCGAGAAATGAAACTTGTTTCGAGGTATCCGAGTCCTCGACCGACCGAGTCGCTTCAAAACCTCACCCGCCAACATCCCCTAATGTGGCAACCAGCCTTGAGTGCATCTCCAAGATCCACCCTACATCAGGGGATCTGTGAGAGTTTGATATAGTTTTATATGACCTTGTCAAAAATAGCATTTGTCAGCCATTATATCAGAATGACAATACTATAGCTCAGCCATTATTTTGCTTGAGTGCATATATAC
>JBBPPF010000682.1:0-16574 GCA_038091815.1 Leccinum obscurum | reverse complement strand
TGGGCTAGGTCGGGGTGGGTCAGCGGGCGGCATGGTGATAGATCCGCAGCCGAGGATGGTGCCATAGGTGGGCTGGTGCCATGGCCCAAATTCGGGGGGCCAGAGGCGTTTGGCAAGGTCCCAGATGGTTGTGCGTTCGGGGCTATTGCAGTGGAAGAGGATGTGATCGAGGGATTCTATGGCATCTGGGCAAAGTGGGCAGTGGGCCCTGTCTTCGTAGTTGCGGATACGTAGCCAGAACGCCCCTACCCTTATGGAGTTGTTCATGGCGCGGTAGAGAAAGTTCTGGATGGGGTGTCGGATGTCGTGTTGGCGGACGTTCAACCAGATGGCCTGGGGGGTTTCCAGGTGGGAGGTGAGGGCGTGGATCGCGTCGCGCGTTGTGGTGAGGTTGGTAGAGACGGCCTGTGGTAGGGGGGTGTCTTAGCGCGTGATTGCTTTATACATGGTGCGCTGCGTTGCGGTACTCAGTTTCAATCCCTGTAGGTTGAAGTTGGCGGGCACGGCTAGGTCGATATCGTCGGGGGTGGGTTTTAGTGTGCCCCGGTTCGGGCAAGGTGGTCCGCGGCTTCATTCCCGGGGTCGTCTGAGTGGCCCTTTACCCACCTGAAAAATGTGGGTGCGGCCCGCCTTCGCAATTGGTAGGCGGCCGCTTGGAACCATGGGGCGTTTTGTTTGTTGATCCATCCGTCATCCTCCCAGGATCGTAGGTGGGAGGTGTGTAGACCATGCGTAGAAAGGCATCTCGAATATGGCAATGAAATGTGTCATCCAAACCACATCTCATCGTCTATATTTCGGTCTGTCTACGAGAAATAGACACAGTATTTTATGTTTTTTGGATCATATCATATCATTTTGTCGTCGACTAGACACAACACAACTACATTATTAATTACCTTGCTTGCAAGGTCATTGGGAAAACGACTTCAAATTCAAAACAGGTGTAAATAGCACCTTATGAGGAAGTTTGGGTTGCTCGGGTTCTTTGCACGCTGAATCGTATCCTTATCGGGTCGGACAGGTTGCACGGGTCGCTCGGGATTACAAAGGCTGTACGTTCGATTACTAATTTTTTTTTCCGCTCACCACGTCTCCGAGTCCCGCTCGATGTCTCTTGCAAGATACTAGTAAGCGTTAAGCGATACATCGTGCTTTTCCGAGAAGAAATTAATCATGGTTTGTGTTTTTTTCACTGTTCGCGCATGATGATGCGACATACGAGCTTAATCAAACTCGACATGGAACGACGGAAAGGTGTCGGAAAGAACACGGCGTCCGATTCCATATCACCCGTCGACAAAACGAACATGGCAAGCCCATTAAAGACATGTTATGTGCAATTTGTCACACGAACGACTAACCTGGTAAGGGAAAAATATATTATATAATTTAAAAAGTGCTAGCTAGATGCATTGTTCATTTTTCTGCAAATTATGCATTAGAATTGTACTATAACCATGGGCAAGCAAGGTCTCCAGCGACACCGCCGCTGGCTAGTATCTCATTATTCCCACTTCAAATGCAACTTGCGCACACCAAAGTGGCTCACTCCTCTACCGATGTGTCGTCGGACGGAAAATTACATCACGCATCACTTCATCCTGATGTGTTGCTTGCTGCGGCAGTATCCGGAGATATTGATATCATGGAGTACCTCTTGTCACAAGGCACATCGGTTCCTCCTGGTGCCTTTCTTTCAGCTGCCTCATGTTCGAGATCTTCAAACAAAGTGTGAGCAGTTCGGTTTGTTTCCACCTTGGATGGTGCAGATGTCCGCGAAGTGGATTTCAATGGAGACACCACCTTGCATCACGCCGTCGAACTTGGGGATTCGGAGGACGCTTGCTTGAAGACTGCCAAACTCCTCGTTCACTTGGGATGCCACTTGTCACTCTGCAATTCAGCTGGAGAGACACCTCCATATTGCTGCAAGACAGCACCACATTTCCGTGTTAAAATATTTGCTCTCACAAGGGGCACCACTTCCATCTAATGTGCTGCTTTCTGCTGCGTCCCGGCCCTATGTCGAAGATGATGCCCGCTGTCCCGGGGCTGCTGCGATGATCATACGTCTCCTGATCCGCGAAGGCGCCAATCCATGCGTTGTTGATGACAAAGGGGATACACCACTCCATGTCTTTTTGCGACACAAATTTTGTGAGGACGAGATACAGGAATGGGAGGTCATTCAGATGCTGCTAGACGCTGGCGCCAATCCTTATGCACGGAACCTGGACGGACAGACACCCGTTGACCTCGTTGAGAAGCTGAGACCCTTCTTCGCAAAGAACTTCATGCGCCTGGTCAAGCAGGCAAAGGCGCCAATCGTACCGCGACACAATTAGTTATGTGCGTATACATTGACAGTTCTAAATCGACTACTGCTGACATGTCGACATTTCTTCAGCTTCAAGCTTCTTCAAAAGTTTGATTACTTCGCGTGTAGGACGGACGAGCAAGCAGGCATGACCGCCCGAGCGTCTGTCCGCACACAGACAAAGGACTATGACCGAAGGCCATAGTCCGGCACACTGGTGAGAGCTTCGACGAGGTGAGACGCATGTAGGGGTGAGGTTCGGGGTACCAGTTCTTGAAGTCTGCCTCTAGGTGAGCATGATGATGTGATGTAGGAGATGGCTTACCTCGAGGACGTCGTGCAGTTCACCTGCGACTTCGATACAGGAAGGGCGACCGCCGACGACGATCATGTGCAGCAAGCGGTATTTTTCTTTCCCGGAAGTACCAGGGAAGGATGCTGTTTCGACATCCATGATCGGCTATTTTCTTGCGAGGAGCGACCCGAACTTCCAAACGGGTGGCGCGGGCTTGTCGCACACGAGCAGGCCGAGGCGCAGGTCGACGGGCGTGACGGAGACGGGTGAAGCTTTGAAGATCGATGATCGATGAGGCCTGAGGCCTGACGGGTTATAACTGTAACTTGCAATTGACCATAATGAAGTCGTCAAGTTCGCGTCGTGACTCGTGAGAACTTTGTCAAGTTTGATGTGGTCGACACCGTGCCTCATGAACCACTCGCCCGCAGTCTGGCCCGCATTAAAGTCATGATCGGAGTGCTTTCGTACAGCGTCCGCGAGCAAAGGATTGTCTTCTACAAATGCGCGGAGCACCCTCGAGTTGCCCGGACGAGTGAGGAAAACGACAGAGAAACGTTCGTGCTCGCCTTGATCACCGGGTGCACGCAGCACGCGATGCATGTTAGACCGGAGGATACCTCCACTGAAGATGACGAGGGTGTCGCCGATGTTGCAGATCGCGTGGCTGGGAAGAGGCTGTATGCGTTTATCGGCGTATGTGAGTATCTCCTAGCAGAAACATGTGCTTGCATACCTTGACGTAGAACCACTCTGATTGGCCAGGAGGTATGACCTGCAATCCGCCGAGCCTGTTAACACTGATGCGAGGATGTAGACACGATAGGACCCCGGTGGCGTCCACCGCGTTCGTGCCAGCTTTCCTATATCTGAAACGAATCGCTGGGTCTGTCAGCGCTTAACGCGAATGGATCATGACGATATACAAACCAAAACCACGGTCCGTTGTCTTTTTAACTCAAATCTCATCCTCTCCTCCAGGTTGAGGGCCATGAATTCAGCGTTGACGTCGAACAAGCCGTCGGCTCTCTTATAGACGCCATGGTTCTTGAGGCTAAGAAAATGATCATCAAGACGTCGTACCAGAACCCGAAGGATCTTGCATCCTCCCAGAGACGGTCAATTTCGGAGGCGTCGCCAGCTTTGAGAAGGTCAAAGTCGACCGTGAAAAGCCCTATGAGCAAGTATATATTTACACTGTCCCCCAAATTGACTTATAGGTTCATGTGTAAATCAGTCCACGTTCAATCAGGTTCCATTTTTCGCCCCGTTCTTCCGTGCTCAGATGAGAAGTGATTTATTCACATCATCAGTTTCACGTATTCATGATGCGATTTGTTCCTATGCCTGATATCCGTGGATATGGTAACTGTTGGTTTCTCTAAGTTATTAAAGGTACGTAGGTGTACGTTTCACCCCCAACCCTTTCCACTTCTCTACAATGCGATTCGATTCGCTAATCATATTTGCAGTCACCGGCAGCCTGGTTGCTCTGGCCATTGCAAATCCTGTACCAAACCGCAACGCGAGCGGTGGCATGGCCATACCACTCTCCAGGAACGAGTCTCCCTTTCTGAATTCCAATAGAACCATGATGGATCTCGATGCAATCACATCTCATGGTATATCAGTTAGGGAGTACGTGGAATGAGCCATTATATCTGCTCTGTTCAACCTTTTTGTTTAGGAAGATCCTGAGTGGCCTGGACAATTACGAGAGGAATACGGGGAAGATGCATCCTTTGGCTGTGAAATGGAGCGAGTCAGAAATCGTAACGCGTGGCGCCGTACCACTGACACTTAGAGATATCTATTTTTGGACTGGCGAGATTTCGATTGGCACTCCTCCCCAGACTTTGAAGGGTAAGATATCTTATTTCGATGAATCTTTACACTGATTTACTTCTCACGGTCAGTCCTCATTGACACTGGTGCAGCGTAGGTACTTTCTTTTGGTTCAAACAACTGTTTTGTTCAAGTCAACGCAGCGATACGTGGGTGCTGGGTGCTGGATGTAGTGGGGTTTCTCGAGATCGCGACTACTGGAATCCCAAGTCATCTAAATCTGCTCAAAAGGTCAATTCGGCGTGTTGGTACAAAAATCTGTGTGGGAACACCGGGCAGTCAACGTTTCAGCTCAAATATGGAGATGGATCCAGTGTCAAAGGTAATCTATATACTGATAATGTAACCGTCGGTGGATTCACTGTATGTTTTGAATCCCTTATCATAGAGCTTGACCATTGAATTCTAACGCCAAACTAGGCAAATCGTCAGACCTTTGGTTCTGCAACATCGTACACTGCTCTTGAGGCATCGATCGCAGGTTATAGCTTCCCTGCAGACGGTTTACTTGGATTGGCCTACCCATCCGTCTCGAAATTTGGTGCTTCTCCGCTGTTGCAATCGCTTACTACCAGTGTCGGGCAAGCGAGGTTAATCAATCCGACCTTCTCATTGAAACTCTCTCCTTCTGGGGCTGAGCTGTACGTCGGTGGAGCAAACAGTCAGCTGTACAAAGGTGACATCACTTATACACGAGTAACAGTTCCTGTGAGTTAAAATGGTAGATGTGAGAGGAAGTTGCTGACATTTGTTTATGTAGGGACTCTGGCAGGTGTCCATGGACGATGTTCGTGTTAATGGTGTTAAATTTTACGAAAATGTACCTGTTACAATTGACAGTGGTTCATCCCTCATCTTCGGGGATTGGGAGGGGGTTGCAGAATTGTACAGACACATTGGCGGTACATTCATGGAACATGTAGGCTATGGTTACTACTACTGTGAGTTCCGATTACGTTCGGTACCTTGTTTTTATCGACAGCCTGTAGTGCCGTGCGACTCTTTCCCAACACTGGGCCTTACCTTCGGTGGCAGGACATTTGAAATGCCTCCCGAAGTTTGGAGGCTCGAACCAATTGACATTGGTTCTCGCGATTGTTTCGGCGCCGTCATCGCCCAGACTCGGCGCAGGCCTCATGGTGAGATCCATTGCTTTTCGCTTCCTGCACTCCCTTTTGCGGGGCTAGATGGACTTGTTCTGACTATATGGCCTAGCATCTTGGATCATCGGGCTCACTTTCCTGCAGGGCGTATACAGCGTGTTCGATTACGGTACCTCCCAGATCGGGTTTGCGGACCTCGCTTGAATCATCGCGAATGTTCCCGGACCCCGGTACAATGTATCTCTATGAGTTTGAATGTCTATTTAAGTTATAGGGGTTTCATTGCAAAATCATGGGAGGGGTTGAAGCTGTGCTGAAGAATCAAACTTTCTTTGTTTTCGTCGAGAGAAATCCTTTGGACGACACGTTTCAATGCCATATTCGAGATGCTGTCTACGCATGGTCTACTTCACATTTTCTTTTTGGACAAGCGCAATATATTATGCAGCAACTGGCTAACCTAGTTCTACATAAAACGCTAAGGCGGCAGCCGAGGCTGCCGGTACGAGGAAATACACTTACGCACGCCGCACATATATGTGGGCAGTGTGGAGCTCCGTGAGCTGTTTAGGTTGCCTCGGTAGGGTCAGAGGGCCTGGGCAGCGTTATACCCACTAAAACCTCGGGCGTGGTGACCCAATTAGGAGGTAGGTTGTGGTGGGGTGAGAGGACGGGGGTCCAGGTGTTATGAGTACGGGACCGCAGCGCGGCGCGGTGGGGGAGTTCTTTTAGACACCCAGAGTGTGGTGATAGATTGCCGTGTGTTTGACTGGTCTGCGATGACTCGTGCACAGTGCAGGGTTCAGATGAGGTGTGCGGACTCGAAGAGGAAAATCCGTTGTAACGAGCCTTGCCCAGGGCGTGTGGGCTAGGTCGGGGTGGGTCAGCGGGCGGCATGGTGATAGATCCGCAGCCGATGATGGTGCCATAGGTGGGCGGGTGCCATGGCCCAAATTCGGGGGGCCAGAGGCGTTTTGCAAGGTCCCAGATGGTTGTGCGTTCGGGGCTGTTGCAGTGGAAGAGGATGTGATTGAGGGATTCTATGGCATCTGGGTAAAGTGGGCAGTGGGCCCTGTCTTCGTAGTTGCGGATTCGTAGCCAGAACGCCCCTACCCTTATGGAGTTGTTCATGGCGCGGTAGAGAAAGTTCTGGATGGGGTGTCGGATGTCGTGTTGGCGGACGTTCAACCAGATGGCCTGGGGGGTTTCCAGGTGGGAGGTGCCGGTGAGGGCGTGGATCGCGTCGCGCGTTGTGGCGAGGTTGGTAGAGACGGCCTGTGGTAGGGGGTGTCTTGGCGCGTGATTGCTTTATACATGGTGCGCTGCGTTGCGGTACTCAGTTTCAGTCCCTGTAGGTTGAAGTTGGCGGGGACGGCTAGATCGATATCGTCGGGGTGGGTTTTAGTGCCCCGGTTCGGGCAAGGTGGTCCGCGGCTTCATTCCCGGGGTCGTCTGAGTGGCCCTTTACCCACCTGAAAAATGTGGGTGCGGCCCGCCTTCGCAATTGGTAGGCGGCCGCTTGGAACCATGGGGCGTTTTGTGTGTTGATCCATCCGTCATCCTCCCAGGATCGTAGGCGACAATGATGGCGGCGAGTTCGCCAGTACTTCACATTTTCATGACGTAAGCATGCGGTAAGTTCACCAAAATGTGAAGTTTTCTGTGTGTAGACCATGCGTAGAAAGGCATCTCGAATAAGTATGGCAATGAAACGTGTCATCCAAACCACATCCTGTCTGCTGCGTCCTGGCCCTATGTCGAAGATGATGGCCGCTGGCCCGGGGCTGCTGCGATGATCATACGTCTCCTTATCCGCGAAGGCGCCAATCCATGCGTTGTTGATGACAAAGGGGATACACCACTCCATGTCTTTTTGCGACACAAATTTTGTGAGGACGAGATACAGGAATGGGAGGTCATTCAGATGCTGCTCGACGCTGGCGCCAATCCTTATGCACGGAACCTGGACGGACAGACACCCAGTTCGCGTCTTGACTCGTGAGAACTTTGTCAGGTTTGTTCGTGACGTCGTCGACATCGTCTCCGTTGAACTTTGTCGTCTGGCGCTCAGATCCTTGGGACAGGTCATAGCTCATGGCCGGGTATTTCCACATCTTTTCATTACTTCTTATGAAGGGCCACGTACGCCTGTGGAATAAATATCAAAGGTTGGTAGCACGGCATTTTTTTCGGTGTACACACAGATAATTCATGCAATTTCTGGACGAACGTACACGAGCCAATCTCTTCGGGTACCGCCGCCGTGAAGGCCAAGCCGGAGATAGACGCGCTGTTGTACTTTGGCTCGGTGTCGTGTCGACGTACGATAGGACCCACCCGGTGGCGTCCACCGCGTTCGTGCCAGCTTTCCTGTTTTCGAAACGAGTCACTGGGTCGGTCAGCGCTTAACGCGAATGGATCATGACGATATAAAAACCCAAACCACGGTCCGTTGTCTTTTGACTCAAATTTCATCTTCTCTTCCAGTTGGAGGGCCATGAATTCGGGGTTGACGTCGAACAAGCCGTCGGCTCTCTTATAGGCGCCATGGTTCTTGAGGCTAAGAAAATGATGCTCAAGACGACGTACCAGAACCCGATGGATTTTGTAGCCTCCCAGAGACGGTCAATTTCGGAGGCGTCGCCAGCTTTGAGAAGGTCAAAGTCGACCGTGCAAAGCCCTATAAGCAAGTATATATTTACACTGTCCCCCAAATTGACTTATGGGTTCATGTGTAAATCAGTCCACGTTCAATCAGGTTCCATTTTTCGGCACGTTCTTCCCCGCTTAGATGATAAGTGATTCGTTCACATTATCAGTTTGACGTATCCATGATGCGATTTGTTCCTATGCCTGATACCCGTGGATATGGTAACTGCTGGCTTCTCTAAGTTATTAAAGGTACGTGGGTGTACGTTTCACCGCCAGCCCTTTCCACTTCTCTACAATGCGATTCGATTCGATAACCATTTTTGCAATCACCAGCAGCCTGGTTGCTCTGGCCATTGCAAATCCTGTACCAAACCGGAACGCGAGCGGTGGCATGGCCATACCACTCGCCAGGAACGAGTCTCCCTTTCTGAATTCCAATAAAACCATGATGGATCTCGATGCAATCACATCTCATGGTATATCAGTCAGGGAGTACGTGGAACGAGCCATTATATCTGCTCTGTTCAACCTTTTTTTTTTAGGAAGATCCTGAGTGGGCTGGACAATTACGAGAGGAATACGGGGACGATGCATCCTTTCGCTGTGAAACGGAGCGAGTCCGAACTCGGAACGCGTGGCACTAGCGTACCGCTGACACCTATTCTCACTTATTTTTGGCAGGCCGAGATTTCGATTGGCACTCCTCCCCAGACCTTGAAGGGTAAGATCTCTTATTCTGCTGAATGTTTACACTGATTTACTTCAAACGGTCAGTCATCATTGACACTGGTTCAGCGTAGGTACTTTCTTTTGGTTCATACAACTCTTTTTGTTCAAGTCAATGCAGCGATTTGTGGGTGCTGGGTGTTGGATGTAGTGGGATTTCTCGAGCTCGCGACTTCTGGAATCCCAGGTCATCCAAATCTGCTAAAAAGAACCTGTCGGGGAAGTCAACGTTTCATCTCAAATATGGGGGTGGATCCATTATCCAAGGTGGTCTATATACTGATATTGTAACCATCGGTGGATTCACTGTATGTTTTGCAACGCTCATGAGCTTGACCATTGAATTCTGACGCCAAGCTAGGCAAACCCTCAGACCTTAGGTTCTGCAACATCGTTCACTGCTGCTCTGCCATGGGATATGGAGTTCCCTGCAGACGGTTTAATTGGATTGGCCTACCCATCCGTCTCGGGATTTGGTGTTTCTCCGATTTTTCAATCGCTTGTCAAACAACGAAGGTTAAGAAATCCGACCTTCTCATTGAAACTCTGTCCTTCTGGGGCCGAGATGTACGTCGGTGGTGCAAACAGTCAGCTATATAGTGGTGACATCACTTATACACCCGTAACAGTTCCTGTGAGTTAAAATGGTAGATGTGAGAGGATGTTACTGACATTGGCATTCATGTAGGGACACTGGCAGGTGTCCATGGACGATTTTCGTGTTAATGGTGATAAAATTTTCGAAAATGTACCTGTTATGATTGACAGTGGTGCAACCTACATCTTCGGAGATTGGGACCAGGTTGTAGAATTGTACGGACACCTTGGTGGTACCTTCATGCCACATGGAGGCTTTGGTTACTATGCATGTAAGTTCCGATTACGTTCGGTACCTTCTGTTTATCGACAAGCTTGTAGTACCGTGCGACTCTTTCCCAACACTGGGCTTCACCTTCGCTGGCAGGACCTTTGAAATCCCTCCCGAAACTTTCAGACTCAAACCAACTTATCAAGGTTCTACCTATTGTTTCGGCGCCATCATCGCCCAGACTCGGAGCATACCTATGCGTGAGTCCCATTGCTTATCGCTTCCTGCAATCCATTTTGCGGGGCTAGATGGACTCGTTCTGACTATATGGCCTAGCATCTTGGGTCATTGGGCTCACCTTCATGCAGGGCGTATACACCGTGTTCGATTACGATAATTTCAAGGTCGGGTTTGCGGACCTGGCTTGAATCATCGCGAATGTTCCCGTACCCCGGTACAATGTATATCTATGAGTTTGAGAGTCTATTTAACAGGGATTTCATGGTAAAATCATCGAAGGGGTTGAAGCTGCGCTGAAGAGTCAAAAATAAATTGTTTAAAGTTCATACTTGTAATAAGCAAAGTCGCCAAGTTCGCTGAACCTGTATCATTAGGAATAACGTTAGGGTCTTGAGAATGACAGGTTTGTTCGTCGTCGACATCTCGTCACTGTCCGTTGAAAGTCGTTTGGTTGTATACTTAACTTGTAAGCCTCACTGCTTACCAGTCACGTGTCTCGTCCTATATATACCCGTCGTAGTCCCCCAACAGAGCGTGGCCCTGTTCTTTGTGCCCGCCCTTCTCAGTGTTTCCACCGTTGGCCACGGTTTGCTTCCATTGGTGCTTATCTCCACATATTTTCATCACTGCTTAGGACGGGCCGCATCTGTGGAATATCAAGATAATTCATGCAAATTCTGGACGGACGTTCACCAGCCAGTCTCTTCGCGTACCGCCGCCGTGAAAGCCAACTTGCCAGGGTTAAGAACCACGCGTTGTTGGCTCGGTGTCGTGTCAGCGTTTTATTGTAGTCCATCGGTAATTGGGCATCAACGCATTCTTATCCTTTCATATAATGCTGGGGATCCAAACATCTCATTTACAGTTACAAGATATACACGACGGACAAGGTGTTGTACAAGTTATATTTTCATGTTTCAGTCCACACCAATATTCACGCTACTGTGGGTGTGTGCTCCGTACCCCTGCTGGCCGCCCACGTCTCAGGTCCCTGATATCACGTCAGGACGCGCACGACATCGTACTTTCTCAGCGATGTAACTCACCTTCCTATTCTTGATTTTCAGGTACCTGACGCGCCTCATGAACCACTCGCCCGCAGTCTGGCCCGGATTAAAGTCTTGATCGGGGCGCTTTCGTACAGCGTCCGCGATCAAAGGACTGTCTTCTACGAACGCGCGGAGCACCCTCGAGTTGCCCGGACGGGTGAAGAACACGACAGAGAAACGTTCGTGCTCGCATTGATCGCCGGGTGCCGGCACCACGCGATGCATATTGGACTGGAGGATACCTCCACTGAAGATGGCGAGGGTGTCGCCGATGTTGCAGATCGCGTGGCCTGGAAGAGGCTGTATGCATTGATCGTCGTATGTGAGTATCTCCCAGCAAAAACCGGTGCTTCCAACAAAGCATACCTTGACATAAAACCACTCTGATTGGCCAGGAGGTATGACCTGCAACCCGCCGAGCCTGTTGTGCAAAAAGGACTGCCGAGATTTCGACGAATGGACAATGATTCAAAAGCAATCTGGGCTCACCAAGGAACCAAAGTCAGTGTGTTCGCCCACCATTTTCTTGTCCTGCGACCCGATCGCCTGTTCGGGCGTCGGTGGCATCCTGAGCACGTTAGCTGCACTGAAGCTGTGCTCCTCATCCGAGTGCAGTTGGTCGAGCGTGCCCTCGGGTAAACCCAGCCTGTCGTTGAAGATACGGATGATGGTGTTATTGACTTCCAGCGACTTGCGGACGAACGGGCGCAAGATAGTCGGCATCGCAGTCGTCAACGGGGCTGGGTACGTCACGTGCACGACCTTTGGAAATGCGAGCACGTCGTCCTTGGAGACACTGTAGAACTCTGCAGCGTCCGGATTACTAACTCCCTGCGTCAGGAAAACAACACCGATGCGAGAATGCGGACACGATAGGACCCACCCGGTAGCGTCCACCGCGAACGTGCCAGCTTTCCTATATCTGAGACGAGTGGGTCGCCGGTCACCTGTCAGCGTTTAACGTGGATGGATGACGATATACAAACCCAAACCACGGTCCGCCGTCTTTTGACTCAAACTTCATCTTCTCTTCGATGGGGAGGGCCATGAATTCGGCGTTGACGTCGAACAAGCCGTCGACTTCCTTATCGGCGCCATGGTTCTTGAGGCTAACAAAATGATGATCAAGACTCATCGTCATGCGCCCGTCTCAGTTATTTTTCGCTACTTACTACCAGAACCCGATGGATTTCGCAGCCTCCCAGAGACGGTCAATCTCGGAGGCGTCGCCGGCTTTGAGAAGTTCAAAGTCGATGACCAACAGTGGGTGGGTACGGACGTTGTTCGGGAAAGGAGGTAAAGTCGTTCCAGGCATCGTTTCAAGTTCAAAATAACTTTTTCAATGATGGATTTTAGCGTCGAAGACGACAGCTTCAACGTCTTTTTTATGCATATGGCTCACCTGAGGCACTGCTACTGAGGTGGGGACCCGAAGATAGTGAGCGTGTGAAGGGCCACAGAAGGCTCGGCAGCTCGATCGAGCGTAGACCGTTGCGCCTTCAATATCTCTCGCTTATGTACTTAATTTAACCTATAATCGTTGTGCAAAGGCAAGGAGTAATAAGTACTGATAAGCGGTCGCTGTGGAATCGGATATGTACCATAATGTCAATGCCAGACATTTCTGTTACCAGATCCTCATCGGACGACCCCCAGCACGCCCCACATCGCCTGTCCTGTCCTGCCCACGCCGTCGCAAGCTAGCCCGTCAGGGGTATATCTCCCAGGTATCCTCGCTGCACGCGAACGGCCGTCGTTGGCGAGCGCCTCGCTGAGTACCCCGGCGCGTGCGTCTATGATCATTGACATGATCGAAGGCGTGAATTCGGGGTGTCCTTGGAACGTGAGTACATGAATGGATGTCAGCGGGACGTTAGTGTTCTCTGGCGTAGGTGCCGACGCGGGATCGAATATGGCCAAAATTTGGTTGGGAATGACGTCGGTCGAGCCAAGGAAAAGAAAAGCATCGCACCAGCTGATCTGTGCCAAAGATGGCTTTGCCGAGCGGGGTGAGCTGGATGGTCGTCACGGCGACCTCAGATCAGCTATTGTTTAGCACGCAGGACCCACCGAGTGCTCTAGCGATGACCTAGTGGCCAAAGCAGACGCCTGCCAGACGTAGACCGACGAGGTTGTTGACCCATTCGCCGTCCTTGTTGGCACTTCCGGCTGCGTCACCGGGGGTGAGATCGGGTCGGAAAAAGGGACGTGGGGTACGAGCTTCGATGATGAAGAGGCCGTCGTAGTGGACACTATCTTGTGGGTAATTCCCGTCCTTGAAGACGTCGTACGCATCGAGTGTGAACGTGCGAGTGACGAGGACAAGAGTCGCGCAAATATTTGTTCCGATTCCGATAGTCACCCAAAGACCCGGTGGAGTGAAGATGAGCTGACCGTAACTCCACGTGACGAACTCCTAGTGTCAATCTACCCACGGTCCCATGCCATTGCTGAGCGGATAGTTCCCCCCAACTGTCCCGTAAAGAGTTCAGGGATACAGCCTGTCCCCTGGTAAATTGACTTATGGGTTCATGTGTGGATCAGTCTTCAATCAAGTTCCATTTTGCGCCACGAAGCTCTTCCCCGCTCAGATGACACAATGTTGATTTATTCACATGCATCAGTTTGATACGATTTGTTCCTACTGTCCATGATGCCCGTGGATATTGTAACTGTTGGCTTCTCGTTATTAAAGGTATGTGGATGTACGTTTCACCGCCAGCCCCTTCCACTCCTCTACATTAATGCGATTTTTCACGATAACAATATTTGCAGTCACCGGCAGCCTGGTTGCTCTGGCCAGTGCAAATCCTGTACCAAACCGGAAGGCAGGCGGTGGCATGGCCATACCACTCGCCAGGAACGAGTCTCCCTTTCTGAATTCCAACAGAATAATCGATCTCGATGCAGTCACATCTCATGGTATATCAGTCAGGGAGTACGTGGAATGAGCCATTATATTGGCTCTGCTCAGCCTTATTTTAGGAAGATCCTTAGTGGCCTGGAGAATTACGAGAGGAATACGGGGATGATGCATCCTTTCGCTGTGAAACGGAGCAAGTGCGAACTCGGAACGCGTGGTGCCGTACCGTTGGCAACTATGATCGATCTTTGGATGGGCGAGATTTCGATTGGCACTCCTCCCCAGACCTTGAAAGGTAAGATCTCCTTGTATTATTCTGATTTACGATCTACTTCACACGGTCAGTCATCATCGACACTGGTTCAGCGTAGGTACTTTCTTTGGTTCACACAACTGTTTTTGTTCAAGTCACCGCAGCGATACGTGGGTGCTGGGTGCTGGATGTAGTGGGGTTTCTCGAGATGGCAACTTCTGGAATCCCAAGTCATCCAAATCTGCTAAAAAGTGTGGAAAGTCGTCTTGGGAGTCAACCTTTCAGCTCCCATATTCAGATGGATCCGTTGTCGAAGGTCATCTATATACTGATATTGTAACCATTGGTGGATTCACTGTACGTTTTGCATCGCTTATGAGCCTGACCATTGAATTCTGACGCCAAGCTAGGCAAACCCTCAGACCTTTGGTTCTGTAACATCTTTCACTGCTGCTCAAGTATCGAAGAATGTGGAGTTCCCTGAAGACGGTCTACTTGGATTGGCCTACCCATCCATCTCGAAATTTGGTGCTTATCCGCTGTTTCAATCACTTGCCAGTGTCGGACAAGCGAGGTTAATCAATCCGACCTTCTCATTGAAACTCTCTCCTTCTGGGGCTGAGATGTACGTCGGTGGAGCAAACAGTCAGCTGTACAATGGTCACATCACTTATACACCCGTAACAGTTCCAGTGAGTTAAAATGGTAGATGTGAGAGGATGTTGCTGACATTGGCATTTATGTAGGGACACTGGCAGGTGTACATGGACGATGTTCGTGTTAATGGTGATAAAAGTTTCGAAAATATACCTGCTGTGATTGACAGTGGTGCAAACTTTATCTTCGGAGATTGGGACCAGGTTGCAGAATTGTATCGACACCTTGGCGGTACATTCATGGATCATGCAGGCTTTGGTTACTATTCATGTGAGTTCCAACTATGTTCGGTACCTTGTTTTTATCGACAGCCTGTAGTGCCGTGCGACTCTTTCCCAACACTGGGCCTCACCTTCGGTGGCAGGACGTTTGAAATCCCTCCCGAAGTTTTAAGAATCGAGCCAACTTTCGAAGGTCCTCCCTATTGTTTCAGCGCCGTCATCGCCCAGACTCGTAGCATAACTTTGCGTGAGATCCATAACTTTTCGCTTGCTGAACTCCCTCGTTCTGACTATATGACCTAGCATATTGGGTCATTGGGATCCCTTTCCTGCAGGGCGTATACAGCGTGTTTGATTACAATACTTTCCAGGTCGGGTTTGCGGACCTCGCTTGAACCATCGCGAATGTTCCCGGCCCCTGGTACAATATACATTTATGAGTTTGATCTACTTAACAGGGAGTTCATGGTAAAACAATCGGATGGGTTTGCCGCCGTCCCTCCAGGGCCGTTACATAAACACCGATTGTAATAGTTGGCGGGAGTAGAGCTGCAGAGCATAGAGCGCGACTAATAACCATCGGTGATGCGTTGTCCTTACCATGAAGCATCCAACAGCCGTTCCATGCTCTTTAGTTGGAATAACAACCCCGTGGGGATTACAAGCGCGTCGCTGCTGAACACGAGACCGTCGTGCCAGGGTTTGAACGCCGCATCATTTATTCAGCTCTGCCAAGGAAATCCGCGTCGGGATCGTAGAGATATCGTGATCGCAGCAGCGCGGGGGACATGTAGGAGTCTGTGGCTTACAATACATTAGCCTGATTGACGTGGTTCATGTATGGTATGCCTTTCATCGTAGTTTTTGCTGTCATCGCACTCCTCTTTTAAACGCTGCACTCCTTATGTACATATCTGCGTGGTGCTGCGTACGTGGTGGTCAGCATTGCCAGCCCAGGTGGTCGTCGTGGATGTACCACTGCAACCTCCAGGCACCCCTGGATCCACACACCGTACCGTCTAGACCTCAGTACATGGGTGCGGTCCCTCGAAGAGCCAATAAAGGATAAGCCGGACCGCAGGAAGGGATGCAACTCGACGAACTCCTTGAAGTGTCAATCTACCGGGCCACGCCAACAATCTACCCACGCCACCGCCAAACGGATCCCAGTGTGACCGGGACCGGTTGAACACAAGTTTCCCCCTCAAACCTGTCCCCTAAGTAGAGGGTCCAGGAACTCATGGGTCCATTTGTGAATCAGCCTTCACTGAAGTTCCAATATGCGCCGTGAAGTTCTTCCCCGCTTAGATGACACAATGTTGATTCACTGACATTCAACATCATCAGTCTGACTTATCCATGATGCGATTCGTTCCTATCTCTGATGGGCCCGTGGATATTTTGACTGTTGGTTTCTCGGTATTACATAAAGGTATGTGGGTGTACGTTTCACCGCCAGCCCTTTCCACTCCTCTACAATGCGATTCGTTACGATATCCATATTTGCAGTCACCGGCAGCCTGGTTGCTCTGGCCATCGCAA
>JBBPPF010000681.1:0-16647 GCA_038091815.1 Leccinum obscurum | reverse complement strand
ATTGCATCATCGATGTCTGCTATTTCCCCGAGTTCCTTGTAACGATCTGCGAGAGAACTGGCAACGTTGTTCAAGGACATCAACCTGTCCGGGTGCCCGGGTGGACAGAGGTCCAGTGCTTCTCGCGCAAAGACAATGGCCTGCTCTATGTCCGTTTGTTTACGACGGCTGGAAAGATGAGATTGAAGGTGATTCAGGCAATTCCATCGCATGGGGTGGCCACGGGGGCAAAGTTTCAACGCCTTGCGATCAAGGTTGATTGCCTCGTCGATGAAAGTACTAGCACCGCATCCTTCCTCAAAGTGGGCGAAGAGAGCTTCTGCAGTTGAGTGTAACTGGTCGACTGCGCGATGTCAATCCTACATAGGAACATGAAACATACTAACAATCACCTTCCGAGTCCATGGATGCCAATCTCGCACTTCAGAATCCGGCAGTTCAGACTGGAGAGAGAAAGAAAAAAGATGAACAGTACCTCGATTCCTCCGTTGGGTCCGGGATTGTAGAAGGCCTTGAGCGATCACGATCCATTAGACACGCAATCGCCATGACAGAGAGAGCATTGAAAAAACTTCACGTACACACATGTGCATCTGGTTTCCTTCTCGCAACAAGCGGTTGGCGAGTCCATAGCTCTGTTGGCAGATGTTCAACATGCATGCGGTAAGAGGTACGAAAAAGAGTAAAAAAAGTACCTGGAACACTTCGGTCGTCCTCGGGGCAATGCCGTCCGCTTGACCGGTCATGACCTTGACGGGCTGGGAGGCAAGTTACAGACGAACATGACGAGAGGCGATCACGATCCATACCGTTTATCAATGATCCTTACGTCCACACCGGCCATCGCGAGTGCGTTGGCACACATCAGTCCGGCAGGGCCAGCTCCAATGATGAGGACGTCGACATGAGTTTCCAGAGGCATGACAGGTAGGTGGTTGCTGGCAAGGAGAACGAGAACGAGAAGGACAAAGAGGAGGAGAGGCCCCTTGGTATCCAGTCTTGATCCATTGGCGAGTACGTACAAATACCTGTTGTACGGATTTTCAGGAAGGCCAAGTTTGCCAAGCTGGCGCGGGGAACTAACAAGTGAGTTGCCAAAATATGGAGGGACGAGGGAATATTGTGAATGATTCAATGGGCTTGATGGTGACAAAAAAGCAATACGGCGAACTAATTGAACGACAAAGAACTTGGTATACGCAAATCGGTGAAAGTCAACTTGAACGCTGTATACTTAGTATAATAAATAATAAATAATAAATAATAGAAATAATAGAAATAAAATAAGACACAAATTGAACCGCGCCCCAAATGACTGTAGGACAGAAAAAAGCGACCTCACGGGCACGAACCCACCGTAGAAATTACTCTGAAAAAGTGCAGCGGGGGTTCCTAGAAGTGGCGAACGTTAACTAACTCTTCAAGTAGCGCAAACGCTGGGATGATACATACCTGCCCGAATCCCAAGAACACCAAACCCGAGCAGCCACACAACAAGTCTCGTCGCCAGGAGGACGATTACGATCGCAGCAGCAAAGCGCGGATGGGCCGCAACCAAGTAAAACAAGCATATCAACGTCCCCAACAGAAAAAGCTTGCTGCATCCTAGAAGTGGCGAACGTTAACTCATAGCACAAACACTGGGATGACACATACCCGCCCGTGGTCTCGCCACCAGATGGGCGAATCTTATCACCGGGACGACTATTACGATCGCAGCAGTACAGCGTGGATGGGCCGTAACTAAGTTAAAAAAAAAGGTAATTGTCATCCATGTCGACCTCGCCAAGAGAAAAGGCCTTGCCAAAAACTGTTGCCCCATTGAATAGATTCGTTATTACGGGCAGAATCGTGTTTCCAAGAAAGAAACCGACGCTTGAGATTATGTTCCAAAGATGGGAGAGGAAGTTAATCATCACGGGCAAGACCGTCTTACCGAGAAAGAAACCAAGGCTTGAGATTATGTTCCAAAGATGGGAGAGAAAATTAATCATCACGGGCAAGCCAGTGAAACCGAGTTTCCTTGCGGCGCTCGAGATTATGTCCCAAAGATGGACAAGAACTTGGTAGAGGAAGTTGATCATGATGGTAAAAGGAATAGGGATCCCCGAGTCCCACGATCATAGTGGGGAGGGGGCTCTCTGTCATGCAAAGCGATTCATATGTGGGAATTGATTAATTGATTAATAGATTAGTTACTTTGTAATCATTGGTACTGTACAGTCAAAAGTCTTAAACATCTTGAAAACAACTTGCCCAAAATACCATATGGCTTCACTTGTGTCAACGCGCAAAGCGTTAGGAGGCCTTATATTTATGCTTGTGTCGGGAAGCAATTAAATGAGATCTTTATTCTATAATGTGATATCAGGTATTTATATACGCTGCTAGAAAAAAAGCGAAACAAGTGATGGTCGACGCGAGTTTCCATAGGCATGACCGGTAGGTGGTTGCTGCGGAAGGACAAGGAGAACGAGAAGAAAAAGAAGAGGAGAAGAGGCCCCTTGGTATCCAGTACTTCTGATCCCTTGGCGCGTACGTACAAATACCTTTTGTACGCCGCACCGACTAAGGCAGCCGTATTCCTGCAAGGAAGCATGCCGTTATCGTTGATACGACTCGCGACCCATCTCCACGATGTTCTTCCAACTCGACTTCGGATCCAGAGTTGGCCGACTGTCAGATAAGGGCACCCAGTGCACACACTTGCGAATTCCCCGCGCCAGCTTGGCAAACATCCGGCGGACTAGTTGAATGACAAAGAATTGATTTAAGCAAGGTCATGATGAGTAATAAAAAGTCCTTATTTCTCCATTACTCCCGATGGTCATCCTGACAAGCCAACTTTGATGAGCAATCTCGGTAGCTCGTTGTTACGCCGCTTTGGACGCCTCGGTGACCTTGAGGACATCGACAAATCCATTCGGACGCTTGATGAGGCTGTTCGCCTTGTTCCCATTGGTCATCCCAACAAGCGGCTTCGGTTGACCAGTCTTGGAAACTCATTATTGAACCGCTTTGAGTATCTCGGTGACCTCGTGGATATCAACCGGTCCATTTTGGTGTTCGAGGATGTAGTCAACATCACTCCCGACAACCATCCTGAGAAGCCAAGCGACTTGGGCGACCTCGGGAACTCACTTCTTCGTCGCTTCGAGCGCCTTGGAGACCTCACAGATATTGACAGGTCTATTTCGGTCCACGAAAAAGCAGTAGCCCTCACTCCCGATGATCATCCCTCCAAGCCGACTCTTTTTAGCAGCCTTGGATCTTCGTTGTCTCGTCGCTTTCAGCGTCTTGGCGATCTTGCAGATGTCAATAAGTCCATCTCAATGCTTGAGGAGGCAATCAAACACACTCCGGATGGCCATCCTGACAAGGCAGATTGGTACAGCAACCTCGGATCGTCATTCTTGGCTCACTTTCGGCGCTTCGGTGACCTCACGGTCGTCGATAAGTCCATTTCGATGTTTGAGGTGGCACTGCGCCTCACCCCGGATGGTCATCCGGACAAGCCGAGCCAGTGTCTGACCCTTGGAAGTTCATTCATGGCATATTATCAGCATTCTCGAGATCCCTCTCATCTCTCCGCCGCGACATTGCATTTTTCAGTCGGCAGTCGTGCATCTATAGGCTCTATCGCTACCCGCTTTCATGCAACTCGGCTTTGGATTTCCTCTGCGCAGCTCCAAGGGAATACACAAATGCTCCTTGATGCATATACCACGGCCATCGCCCTCCTTCCTCAGTTAGCTTGGCTCGGACTCCCACTCACAGAGCGCCACCGTGTTCTCGTTGACGCGGCTGATGTAGCTCGAGATGCAGCTGCCGCCGCACTCGAGGCTGGTCATCCTGAAATGGCTGTCGAGTGGCTCGAGCAAGGTCGATCGATCGTCTGGAGCCAGTTCCTGCAGCTCCGCGATCCAGTTGATGAACTTCGAGTCGAACACCCTGACCTTGCACATCAGTTCCAGCAGGTCTCCAAAGAGCTGGAACGCACAAGTTCGCGTCATCATCCCACGTTTCACCAGTCGAAAAACTTAGTTCAGATTGAGGTTCGATCGCTGGAGGACGAAGTCCAGAGACATCATGATCTTGCTCTTCGGAGAGAAAGGCTTCTGGGCAAGATACGATCATTGCCTGGTCTTGATAGGTTCTTGCTCCCGAAGACTGTCAAGCAACTCGCAATGTGGGCAAACTCCGGACCAGTGGTGTACCTCAATGCGAGCAAACACCGATGTGATGCATTGATTATCAAGCCGGGGTCGGCTGGTGTCATTCCCGTCTCACTCACTGGTGTCAGCTATCGAAATGTAGAAAAGGCGCTCTGTGTACTGCTCCAGCGCAACTATCCAAGCGTTTCACGAGACGACATTCAAGTGTTTGTTGATCCAACCGAAGTTTTCCCAGCGCAGTATTTTCTTGATGCGTTATCGATGGAGGATGGTGTCCAAGGCTGTGATAGAGAGGGTGGATTATTGGAAGTCGAGGAATATTCGCCTGAAGACAGGTTCCGCCGAGTGCTGGCATTTCTCTGGAGGAAAATCGTAAACCCTGTTCTAGTGGCCCTGGTCTTTTCGGTACGTATTCCATTTGCGGCTCGCAATCGGTGCCCTGTGTTGACGTTTGTGTACTCTCAGGTTCCGCCATCTGATAATGACAAAATGAAACGTATCTTTTGGTGCCCGACTGGACCGTTCGCTTTTCTGCCCATACATGCTGCCGGTCTCTATGGTACATCCCAGGCGGGTACGAAGCTTTCTGAGTTTGCTATATCCTCCTACATACCGACTCTCGGTACTCTCGTTCCATCCGCTGGAAAAGATGTAAATGAACCTTCGTCCAGTATCCGCATCCTTACTGTCCCTCAGCCACCGGATGATGGTCAGTTTAAGCTCTCTGGGGTCAAAGAAGAGATTGATTACATCCAAACACTCTCTGCCAAGTCCCCACTCGTCAGCCTTCAGCACTCTCGCGGCACCGTCGAGGACGTCATGGCGAAGATGATGAATGCCGACTGGATCCATTTCGCATGCCACGGTGTGCAAGATCCCAAGAGCCCGCTCGACAGCGGCCTTTGCCTTGCGGATCGTCGTCGTTTGAAACTCTCGGACATCATTCGACTATCGCGCCCACAAGGTGGACTTGCGTTTCTATCTGCCTGTCAAACGGCACAGGGGGACGAGAAGCTGTCAGAGGAATCCGTGCATCTGGCAGCTGGGATGCTTCTGGCTGGTTACGGCAGCGTGATCGCGACAATGTGGTCGATAATGGACCGTGACGCGCCGAGAGTGACCAAGGACGTGTACGAGCATCTCTTTCGGGATGATGGAAAGGTTCCTGACAGCGCTGAGGCCGCGGAGGCGTTGCACCGGGCTGTCCTGGGTCTGCGCGATTCTGGCGCAACTTTTGCCTCCTGGGTTCCTTTTATCCATGTCGGTCGGTAGATAGTTGTACCTCTCGTCTGACGAGAGGAAAGCTATTCTTGAGTATGTCTAGGCTGGACCGTCTTGCTACCTCGTTGCTCCATGTATGACCGGAATGCTTAGCTGCATCGCAACCTTCGGCCCGGAGTGTTGGGTTGATAGGTTGTCAATAGTTATCCTAACTGAATTGTCGTATACTTACTACAAATGGGCCCGGTTAAAGTGACCAGTGTGCTGCTGATTGGTAGAACGAAGAATATCTGAACGTCACGTTGATCAGCTTCGAATTCATGCAATTTTTTTAAAAAGGCTGGATGAATTCCACGAGGCTGAGAGAATGCGAAAAAAAAATGTTCCTGACTGGTTGACAGTTCGACGTGCGGCATCGCCTCGAGCGCAAGGAGCCTAGGGCCGCCCTTGACTCCTATGCAATGTGTAGCCTTTTGAGTGACCTGCGAAGTCCGAGTCTATCAAAGGGTATTGCATATGTCGACTTGAACTTGAAGGAATATGCAAGATTGCAACGACTCCCATCACCCATTTCCCGTTTCGATCGATCTGATGAGTGGATGATCCACTGTGATCATGAACAGCAATTCGGACGGAATCAATTATAAGGGCCGCGACTAGTCTAAAAGAGACTTTTGGAATTATTCGTATGGTATCAGAGCACTATTGGTCGAAAGAAGTAGCTTGTAACCGCGAACCTTGAGCTTGAGACCCGATTCACTAATGATTGCAACTGAGAAATCGGAACAATGAGGTAAAATGGATGTACATACCATGTGTAATGAGGCCCATGGTGCAAAAACCAAGTTTTGGCAATCGCCCCGTATATCAGATACCCCGAATCACATATAATTTAATGCTAGTTTTCGATATCCCCGACTCCGCTGAGCTGAATCACCTCCGCGTTTTCCTCGTCCACATGCACCGCGTCCGGATCTCCGTCACTGGTACAAGCGTCGTGATCTGCGAATCCGATCATGGACTCTGGGATGTCTGAGACATAAACTGTCCGTGATAACCCAAATCCACTGTCAATCCCTCGCCCTTGATTCCGATGGCCACGGTCGTAGAATTGCCGTATACCGATTATGAACCGGGGCATGATAGCGCAAGCCAGCGAATAACAAACAAAGTTGAGGTAGTACATCACATTCGTGAGGAGTCTGGACTTGGGGTTGAGAACACCGAGAATATTGAAAAGTAGATTCCTTGTTCAGGAGTGAGTATCTGAGGTTTGTGCAGTTTCGAGAGAGGGGCGGAGATGAAGAAGGGCAGAGAGCTAAGAGAAACGTACACAATAAAGTAAACAGTGCCTTCCTTCACCAATAGCCTCACAGTGGACTGCTTTGTTCTCCATTGTTTCGTCGCTCTGTACATATCGACTGCCTGTGTCACCGGTGGAATGACCGCAAGAGTCAGCAGTGTGACCCCGAGAACAAACCGGGGGATTGCTCTGTATATCACCCGATAGGGAACCATGTTATCCTGGTAGGTGCAAAATGCACCAAATCCGGGCACTTGTTGCACTTTCACTGGACACAAAAGGGTAAGCAGGAGGACCATATACTCGTAATTTCACTACGAAATATACCTGATAGCGTCCTACCAGGAAACTCGTAGATTCCGTCGAAAACAAGCGTAACAAGAAGTTGCGGAACGTAAACGAACAAAAGGATGTAAAGGACTGTCTTGGATTGATTCCACATAGCATAAACACGCCAAATCATTACCACTTGTGGCATAAATCAGCACGCCAGTATATATGAAGTTATCCAGTACCCAGCAGGCAACTCACGATCAGCGGCGGCGATGAAGAGGGCGTATGACCAAAAATGCACGACAGCTATTGCGGTACCTTTGAAATGGCATCAGTATCTTATCTAGGTACTGAGAGAGACCAAAGGATGAGCTCACATCTGTTCAACTGTCAATACAGCAGTACACTTACAAAAAGCATTTCTTACACCTGTTGCATCGCAATAAGAAAAATGATTTAGTGTAATTATTTTGTCAAGCGGAAATCTGACATTGACAGGGCCAGGTAGAAGGTGACTATGATCTGAAAGTGAGTTTCATGGTCAGCCTGAATCCCTCGGTGGTCAATGCAAGTCTACATACTAAGTGCAGATGTGCTTGAGAACGAATTCAAAGTCAGCAATGAACTCGAGCGTGCCTGGAATCCACTGCCAGTGCCAGGAGGGAAACAATAAACTCACATGATCCAGCAAAGACCTGTGCAACGAATCTGTGGGAGCGATGAACTTTGAATTCCCTGAATCTCATCAGTGCGTAGTGAGGATTGATACGTACGACAACAAAGAGCGTAGAGATCCAAGTCCAGTTTCTGCACTGTGGCACCATCGTCAGAAACGTAGGACCCCGCTAGCGGCCGCCTGCAACTTGAACTAACCCAAACATAATCTATCTGTACAACTCATTAGCCATGGACGCGAGAGAAGATGGAGAGCGAACTACCTCGCTCGACAAAGTGAGGACTGGAATGCCGGTGATTACGTTGTGATGGTTCGTTACTTCGGAACAAAATAATAAGGTTGCACGAAATCCCTACTCACTGTAATCGTATCCAACAGCACTCATCATCATGACTAGAGAGGCTGGCGGTGAGATGAACCCATGACGAGGACAATTGATAAACATACCTCCTGAATAATCATATAGAATAATCGACTCCAGCTGGTCGTAGGACATGGCATGTACAGGGGGAATGGAATTATCGCACTGCGACAAAGTTAAGAGCGCGGAGGGAGACCGAAAGTGACTTGACAGCGGGTCCATATACATACATACATAAATCGTAGTTGCGCCGCGATTCGAGCGATGTCCGGAAGCGAGTGTCACTCGGTGACAGACTTGGCAACACGTTGCGCCGCTCCTCGAGAAACTACAGCCCTGTAACGTAAAAAACAATCTGATCATTTTTGCGATTGGCTGAGCCAACATGATTGATCAGCCTGCAGTGCAAACAAATTAAACGGTTTTGGATCGTGCCGTCGGGTTCCCCGGCTCGGGGTCACCGGGGAAGTGCATAAATTTGAATTGCCTGCCGGCCCGTCGACCGAATGATCGATTCAAGTGACCGGTAGACTCAGAAGAGTTCTACTTCTCCCGCTTCTCGAATTTATAGTCCTGGATTCCGGAAGGTCAGTTCACTCGGTTTGGAAGTTAGGTCAACTGACATGATGACAAGGCACAGTGCAATTCGTCATTGAACAGCGGCGTGCTACTATACTCCGAAGTTCGTATTTCGGTAAGTTGACGGTAACCTACACATGCCCGACTTTGATTCAAACTCTTCAAGGTCACGAAAGATAGAGCCGGATTCCAGCGCCGTTTGTGAAGGTCGGTCGCATCTTCGAGCATCCATCTACACCAGAAGATAATGTATTGATTTGCTGGTTGACGGACTTGAGGCCGTCACACCGCGGCACGGTGAGTAAGTTGTTCTGGACTCCGGGATGTATAAAATGGTGCCTGTTTCAGGACTCCTCATCCCGGGTAGTGTGAGGAACATCCCTGAGGCCTGCGTTGAGACTAAACACCATCCAAAAGGAGCCAATATCAGAACGACGCCGTCGAACCCCTTCTCTGGAGTTTGGGGTTAGGGTGGCGAGGGTACAGCCTGTCTTGACACTTTGTAAGCCATCAAGGTACGCCGCACTATGCGCATTTGCGCGCACGCTGACGGCCATGGAGCTCACTAACACTAATCGTCATTTCAATTTGATGGCCTTAATGAGTACCTCGTGATATCGGCCTTCCTCTTGTTCTACACCAAGGGCGAAGCGTTTTGAACCTGTCACTCCACCCCAACATTCATGATTTTTCATTCGCATGGCTCGCAGGTATGAATTGGCCGCTCGTACATGCTGCCCATGCGATAGTGTGTGACGAACGATCGTCGTCTGCTCCACCAAGGGCCCCTGTGCCAAATGGAGGTCAGACGAAGGAGAAACCAAGGAGAATGATGTTGAAGCGCAAGATTGACCCGGAACGATAACCGCACGAAGATCGGAAGAATCACGGAATGTTCCAAGACCATCGATGGTGAGCCGGACCGCTTCCTCTAGCATCAAGATAGATATCTTGATCATGTCCGCAGGGTTGTGGAAGAGCTGAAAGCGATAACATAATAAGGATCCGAGGTTGTCCAAGAGAGTCGGCTTATCGACATATTTATCAGGACTGAGACGGACCGCCTCCTCAATTATTGAGATAGATTTATCAATGTCCGCAACGTCACTTAGGCGCTCAAAGCGACGATATAGTGAGGTTCCGAAATCGTTCAGCCCAGCTGGCTTATCTGGGTGGTTGTCAGGAGTAAGATCGACAGCTTCCTCGTTCATTGAAATGGATTTGTTGATGTCTGCGAGGACACCGAGACGCGCAAAGCGTAATGATAGGTGAGATTATCTAGCCGGCGTGGCTTGTCTCTGGATGGTTGTCAGGAGTGAGATGGATGGCCTCCTCTTTGATTGCAATGGACATGATGCTGACATCCGCAAGGTCTCCAAGGTGCTCAAAGTGACGGGATAGCGAGTTTCCGAGGTTATTCAACAAATTCTGCTTGAATGGGTGGTCATTAGGAATGAGACGAACAGCCTGTTCATTCAATGAAATAGACCTGTCAATGTCCGGAAGGCCACCAACGCGTTCAAAGTGAAAGAAAAATGCCTTCCCGATTGGACGGATGATCGGCAGGTGCAAGACGGACCGCCCCTTCCAATAACCTCATGGACTTGTCAATGTCTGCGAAGTCACCGATGAGCTCGAAGTGATTCAATAACGAGTTTCCGAGGTTATTCGATCGACGTGGCTTGTCTACATGGCCATCTGGAGCATGGAAGACTGCCTGCTCCTTCATCGAACAGGACTTGTTGAGGACCGCAAGATAACCAAAGCGCTTGAAGCGATCCGTTAACGCGCTCCCGAGGTTGTTCAGCCCGCTTGGCTTGTTCGGGTGGTTATCGGGAGTCAGATGAATTGCTTGATCTTGTCTGGAAATGAACCTTTCGAAGTGCGTGAGGTCACCGCAGCGCCTAAAGCGATACAACAATGGATTACCGAGGATGCTCAACAGACCAGGCTTGTCGGGATGGTCACCTTGAGCGAGACGGATTGCATAAGGAAAGGGACCTCTTAGCAGTTTGTGACGTCGCTGAAGCATAGGAAGCGTTGCGATAAGGTGGTTCCAAGGTTTCCCAACCGGGCTAACTTGTCAGGATTGTCACGGGGAGTGAGACGGATTACCTCCTCTTGCGCGGAGATGGACTTATTGAGGTCTACAAGATCACCTAGGCGTTCAAAGCGATGCAATAATGCGCCCCCGAGGTCTTCCAGCTGGCCAGGTTTGCTGGAATGGTCACGAGGAGTGAGATGGACTGCCTCCGCTTTCATCGAGGTGGACATGGCGCGCATAAAGCGACTGAGTAATGGGTTCTCAAGGATGTTCAACAAAGATAGCCTGTTAGGGTGATCAATGGGAGTGTTTTGCGCTGCGACTCGAGTGTAGATATTGCGCGGTGGATGTCAGCAAGGTCACCGTTTTCTTGAAAGGAACCGCTGGTATAATGGCCTTCCGACATCAGCTAGGACGGCGTGGTATCCCTCGTCGTCAGTATGTTTTTCCAGTTGACTGACTCCGATAGCGCTATCGTCTTAATATCAGGCGCGCGCGCAACGAGACAAATAACCACTCAAGTCGAGTTTCGTGGTGAATCCATTTACGTCGCAAACGCGGCGTTCGATGATGATTCTAAGCAACAAGAACGACGGCAAAACCTGGTCTATCTGAGTCACGATGGTCAGGAGGAAATGTCAGACAGCGAGAGTGATAATCACGAAAACACATACGATAGAGCTGTGCCTTCTGATGAAGTGCGTACCACTGCAACGAGAATCTTGAATTCACCCTCTCCTTTTCCAAGAATTGGTCCAACCTCAAAGGACGCGAAGACCATGAGGGAAATGATAGACGATCGATCCGACAGTCTTGATATTATTCAGCAGAAGTAGCCTGGATAGGGAACATTGCGACGGACAGAAGGACCTTCTGCTCTCATTCCACGACATCTTTCCCTGCCAGTAGAGATGTAATCTGTAATCAAAGTTCTCCAAATCTTTCCGCTGATTCCCACACCAATGTAGAAGCCTGCTGGCATGCGACGGAGGCTAGATACAACGTTCATGGTACGAAGCTCTGCACTGGGATGTTAGTGGAATCCAAAATACGGATGCCATGGATGATGATGGATGCGTACGAGTGATGAAGACTTGAACTTCTGTAAAAAATGGGAAGTAATCATCAAGACAGCCTGAGAAGGCGGTTCATTTGGTATGCAAGTAGACCTGGTTACATGTAAACTGAGCACCGTTTGGACACGGAGACTTTGTTACCTGGCTCTTGAAAATCATAGCCTGCTTCAAACTGGTCGCGTGTATAGAGCGTAATTTAGACAACAGACTTACATACTAATAGCACTGGCTTCCTGTGATAAGTTGCTGTACTTTCAAATCAACTGAATCGAGCCGCGCACATACGACTCGGACAAGCCTCGGCCTGCCTGCATGGGGGGGCGCGGAAAACGTCACTGTCGGCGACTGACAAAATGATATGTCATTCGAAGCTTTTACTAACCTTAGACTTCAAATTGGGTGGACGTTCTTGAATGCTTCAAACTTCGAAGCTGAACCGTGTTCGCGTGGCACCGCCACTGGTGTGCCATATTTATCGTCAAGTTGAACTTGCTGTGCTCCTAATCCGATTTCTCTTTCTTTCATTCTTTCACTCATTGAATTTGAGTGCTTCTTTGCAAATTCCTTGCACAGGAACATCACGAGAAGCACTCGATCCAGTGTCGCGAATCCTCACAGCCCCAGAAAGTCCATATATTTCACCGTGACCCACTGGGTGGCCTCTTTTTGAACTTAGACCACCATCTCGCACTGCTCAGTCGCTCACTAGCGCTCACAATGGATCCGTCGTATAGACCTCCTGATCTCTTCAAAAACAGCGACTTTGACTCTGGCGATGGCTACCCTCCAAGAAAGATAGACAAAGGAAAAAGAAAGGCCGAAGGTATGTTTCCTGCAGACCAACCTGAAGCTGCTCACACAAACTGATGGGCGGGTTGAGTTTTAGACCCTTTTGAAAGGGAGGACGTTGTTTCTCAGCACCAAATTCCATATCACGCAACCTCCATCCGATATGATGTATCTTCTGCAAGTTCAGACACGGAGTCTGATATGGCGTTCGAATCTGAGTCGACGCCCTCTCAGCCGTCGCTTGCCATTTACAAACCTCCCATCGAGGACGGGGTTGGTTCTGATGACGGAGAAAGCGTCTACCAGTCCATCGATGAAGATCACTCGTTGATCGATAAGGTATATTCATTCATCTCCGTCCGACTAGGATCTCAAGCTCGATTACCTTTCGGTAGATGGATGTGGACATCCAGCCTCTCCAACGTGATGAATCGGACTTGGCCTATTCCATCAAAGGAATGTATCGCATCCTTGACCTCATCTCGGAGAACGTTAGTGGTAGCCTCGGTGAGCATTCCAGACAAATTGGCACACTATCTCTAATCAATGTTTATGGTATCAGTCGATAAGATCATCATATCCCAGAGCTCGCTCGAGGCATTCATCAACAATATTTGCCCAAATGCATACCTGTCGATGACAAGGGTCAACTTCAAAGCCCTTGACAAGTACGCCATCAAGCCTGTCGGCGTCTACGGGAGTAGAGAAGAACTTGCCAGATTTCTGTTGGAGCTCGGCGCCATTGATGAAACCACGTATGTTCCCCACGCGCGATCGCCCATCCTCTGCATTACTAACATCCTGCCTTGACAGCGCGACACAGCTTCTCGTAGATTCAGATACATACACTCGCTCGCAGCCGACTCTCCGTTCGGGTCTTTACATCGTCACAGCACCAGAGCAAGTCGAAGGCTCTCATCAAGTCTTTGTCTTATACTGGCCAGAGCAAACGACTTGGGATGATTCAGCCGCATCCCCTGTTCGTCGCAATCGTATCACTTTTATGAGGTTCGATCACATTGATTCTGTCCGATATGACTTGTGTCTGAAATATCCATCTCGAACAGGTACCTGACGAAGATGTGTGATCAAGTTGTGTCTCTGGTCTCACCTGAGCACGCGCAAACCATCCTCTGGAACGAGGAAGGAGAGGATGACTTGAATGATGATATAGAAATGGACCACGACGAGTCAGATCGGATCATCACATTTGAAGTCGCACAAACCAATGAGCAGGAAGAGTCCGTAACCGTTCGTGAGGGGTTCAAGGTCAATTCATACTTGTTTCGGACACTAGCGCCAGCTTGACTGACGAATCTGGTGGAACTGCGTTCCCAGGCTGTTTCGCCAGCAATTGCACTTCAAAAAGACTCCATCGACGATCCGGACCCAACCAAGCCCGTGCCTATCGCACCGTTTTTGCTCTTCGGCGAGACAACGCAAGGGTTTATGACGGTGGACCATCAAGAGGCGAGGATAGTCGAGGAAAAATTTACTTCGCGTACGATGGAGACTATGCTACTTGAACGGTACCTGTACGTGCCACCCGTTGTGCATGGCACTGCATTCTGACCACTTTCACCCTCGGTATTGATAGGACGTCAGATCGTCTTTGCCTGAATGAAAAGCTGGATGAAGAAGCCTTGAAAATATTGGTTCAGGCAGGACTAGAAAGACGCTTTCCTGAACCTTGCAGGAAATGGAAGCATGATTCTGCCGCTGTTAGAAATACGTCCGACACGCGTACCCGGCAGGACATTGCCACTGTAATTGCGAAGTTGGCCAAGGAGAAACCCGCACTCGAAAGGTCACTGTTCGAGGCGCTTCTGGACGAAGCGTTGCAATCATATCCGTGAGGAGTGACCATTCTAGTTCATGCTCCTAAGCTCATCCCATGCCATGTTAGGGCTGTAGACCGCGGGGCGTTCGCGTTCGATGGAGATGACACCACGAAGCTAGATGATCCTCGTAAGTGTCTCTTCAATCTTGGGATCGAAGCTGACACGTATATTCCAGAACACCTGTCGCAGCTCCTGAAGTTGTACCCCAAAGCGACCGAGGAATTCACAAAGCACCTCAAAGCTTTTACGAGTATCAATAACCCGGAGTTTCAGGCGTCCAAAAGGCATATCACCCATTTCAACGAACTGTATCCATCCTGGGAAAAGAATCATCTGAGGCTGGATGATCTTACGGCCGAGAGGATGTTGGAGGCCGTATTGGATGGCAATATGGAGCAGGCCAAAGCGAATGTCAAAGGAAATGCTGGTGCTGGTGGAGGTGGCAACAGGCTAAACAACACGAAAATGACCCTCATGAATTTCGTATCGTGGGTTGCGGGTACAAAGCCAACAGAGAAGGGATCGTCACCGGAGGAGACCGATGTGGGCGGGCTGGAAGAAGCTGTTGGCAACGCAATGGAAGCACCAAAGAAGATTTCTGACAATCAGTTTTTGAGCCAGTTGGAACAGGGCGTGGAGCGACACGGAGAACGTTTCCCGCGATTCAAGATATTGGCGGACAATGCAATACAAAAGGCACACGAGTATTTGGAGGTCAGCATCCAAAAGGCGGTAAAGAAACTCGCACCGGCAGTGCACAGGATACAAGAGGTAGAGTGTATTGCGAGCATCCGGCGCGAACACCAAAAGAGGGCCGAAGAAGACCTGAACAAGATGAGACTGGATGTCATCAATCATGTGAATGACATGTCTGCGCAGAGTGCATCCTCGTGCGTCTGCGGCCATATTCTCAATGTCGACTTTGAATCATGATTCTCACGATGATGTTCTCAGACATACTCTATCCATCGACAACGTGGATCGAAAAGAGCGACACCATGGTGAGCAGCGGCACGAATCACATGCACCGCTACCCGTATATAACACTAAACTTGAAGGGTATTCCGCGTCAACCTCGTATCGAATTTGGGGGTCGTGGGCGTCACAACAAGATCCAATGGTAATGTACACGGTGCATCTGATGAATCTAACGAGGCAAGATCAACACGAACTGCAACTCAATCCCGGCGCAATTCCTTCGCCGCGGTTTAGGGTCCAGCATACGTTCAACTTGCCACTTGGCTATTCTGTGGTGTACGCACCTACTCTTTCTTTTCGTTCGTTTAGCTTAAGTTTCTGTTCCGGACAGACGAGCGCAATTACTTGAAGGAGAGAAAATATTATTGGTCGTAACCGATCGCGCGGGGAACCTCAACGTCTACCTTGATCGACTTACGGCTATCGAGGGCGCCATTGCACGTAGCCACTCGAAACAGCTCAATCGTGAAAAAATTGGGCATGAGTTTGTGCTGGCATACGACGAATCAAAGAAGATGCTAGCAGTCGTGTCATTAGACAAGGCACGTATCCGCTTATACGTTATCACGTCTGTGTATTGACCTAATTCGCTGCCACTAGTTCTTACTACACATTTTTGTGTTCGATGATGCACGTGGAGGATTTCAGGCGTTGGGAAGTACAATAAACCTGCATCCATGGTATAGCGGCAGTATGGTGTCCATCCGTCATGCATGTTTTGTGAGCGGGAGCGAAGAATTACTCCTTGTTGATTCACAAGCCCAGGCGAGGGTGTTTTCCCTGGTAACGCTCCAATTTCGGTGCGTTTGAGCTTACTTCCTATGTGGTTCTTTCTGACGCCCGATGGAAACGTGTAGACCTGCTACGCTCGAATTTGACGACGTGCCCTACCGCGTGAGCTCGACGCCTGATGGTGCTTGCCTGCTAGTTGCACAAGCTCAAGGAACCGACTTGGCGCTGACAGCGTACCACTGGAGTACTTTTGGCTCAACAGAAGGAATCCCCCTCAACTTAGTCCCCCTGAGGGTCGAGAATGGTCCTATCGTCACCTCGTTGATGAACCGAACTGCAGTACATGTCATCTTCTTGGATTCCGAGGCCCATGCATGCCGCTCCCACGCCTTGGACATCACACGAAAAGTGACCCAGTTCACCTTCAAGGAAAAAGGTTTGCGAGGCTTGTCTGCACGACACGGAGCGGGGGCAGGAAGTACGACGGCACACAATTGTCTGATTGACTGCCACGCGGAGGTTTGGACCCGCTTCCCGGTATTGCCTGCTGTGCAGCGCGAAACGATCTCCTCTTCAAGCCTCCGGAGTGTGCGGACGCT
>JBBPPF010000680.1:0-16675 GCA_038091815.1 Leccinum obscurum | reverse complement strand
TTATACACAGCTGGTCCTTCAAGGATATAGGAAGTCCGTGAAGTGGACCGACCACCTTTCCGGTCTTCCTCAATGCATCATCCAACTCGGCCGCACGAGCGAGGGCACGCTCCACAAATATCTCGGTCAGACAATTCACCTGCCTTTCGTCAACTGCGGTAACGAACGACGACCGCACGGACACTTACCAATTGTTGCGCGATGACGGCCCGTTTATAAAACGCGGTCGTGACTTCGACGGCAGTCCATTCACCACTCGCGAGCTTCTTCAGCAACTTATCGACGTCCTCATTCGTGATCACTAGTTCTCGCGACGTCAAGAGACCACACGTCTCAGGAAAGTGGGTTACATTGAGTGTCGTCTCGGGGGGAGGAGTGACCAGCCACTCTGTAGGAATCGCCTCGTGCTGGCGGCGTTTCTTGTCGGCAGCAAGTTCGAACCACGATGGCATGGTTAGGTGGTGTTACGATGAGCAACGATAGTGCACCATATGATTGCACCGGAATATATAAACGATGCGGCTGGGAACTGGACAGACGAGATAAGGGCACCGAATAGTTCTTGTATCACGAGGACTAAAATTCAGCCTCCATATTTGTCGACGGGGTTCCGGCCGGATCGCATTACAGGTTCTGGAAATAAGAGGTGTGAGCGTAAAGAATATTGGACTCATCGAAGAACGTGGGAAAGAGTTGATAAAGTCTAGGACTAGGACGGTGATGTCGGGTCGGAGCGGCGTGGGCCGGGATGATTGTTGTTTCTCAGGAGATCTCGCAGTGTCAGTTCAGTTACATCTTGCTTTCTGACGTTGCTTTCTGAATTGGCCGCACTGTGTCACAAGCTTTCGTGCCATGCAACGTTGTTATCTTTAAGCTGACGGGTTTCGTAGGTGTTATGCCACGGGTTGTACCGGATGATGTAGTATCTGGTAGACGTTCAAGTTGCGTACGGTCTGCTTCGTCGAGATTTCGTTCAAGTTTATTGGGCTTAGTTTAGCGCTCCGTGAAAAACTCACGTGTTTTTGTAACACCCCCTGTTTTTGACACGTTAAAAACTAGTTTTGAAGATGATCATAACTCGAGGCCAAAAAATGGGTGTCGAAAACCTGTCAAAAACTCGTCACAGATGGTTGTATTATCTTGTATAGTAAAGCCCTCCGCATCTCAAGTCCCGAGACACTGTTGGCCATGGGACCAAGAACGGACAATATGGAGTCTTGTCCCTCCATGGTGTTCGCGGTACCACCGAAAGGCACCCGACTGCAAGAAGGCTTTAGGCCATACAGACCACAAAACGCGGAAAGAACCCGAACAGAGCTAGGGAGGAGATCAGTCCCTTGATTCATTGATCTCGGGAGTACTCACCCTCCAATGTCAGAGCCGACACCCAAGAGGCTTCCTCTCAAGGCAATCAAGGCACCCTCTCCCCCGGAGGAACCCCCAGAAGTCAGCGAACGATTATACGGATTGGTTGTCCTGCCGAAGATGTGATTGAAGGTTTCTGGCCACTAAAGCAAGAGTTAACGAGTGTGACACAGGAAGACGAATACTGGCGTACCATCAATGTCTGCGGTATGTTTGTCCTAACGAACGGAACGGCCCCGCATTCTTCCAGGATATCAACGAGTACCGCGTTCCGATCTGCGTATTTTCCAATCCAGGATACGTAGCCTACTGTCGTCTCCAAACCCTTGATGCACACCTGGTCCTTAAAGGGCTCCGCTACCCCTACCGCTGCCCGAGACCGCAAAAAATATCTGGTGAAATGGAAGGGACTTCCAAGCGAGGAAAATACTTGGGAGCCTCGCTCCAACTTCAAGGGCCCGGGAGGACGAAAATGGTATCAATGATTAGCAGTTCCATGAGTACTTACTTACTGAAACGAACTCCCGGTCCTCGTCGACCTTGCGAAGGGGTCATTGTCATGACCACTCCTATGTCTTGCTATCTAATTACACGGTCCTTTTATTTACAGCAAACCCGGCGAGCGCCTCTTCCCTTTTCTCTCGATCTGTCTCACATCCTGTACGTGTTTCAGGTTGGCTTCTATCTTCGTTTGAACGCGTTTCAGACCATATAAGTTTACCTGTAACCTCTGGTGCATCCGTATATAAACCACTTGTTCATCCTGCAACCAGGATCCCGATTCCCCGTCCCACTATCATCTCAGCCAGGCTTCGGTACCCCAGACTTACTTTCTCCCTCCAGGATGGCACTGAAAGCTTTATTGGCTACCAGAGCTCGACGCTTTTTCATCATCACAAGTATGTATCATCATCCGTATCCACCACAGCATTTTCCACAATCGCAAATCCCCGTTCATTGCAGTCGTGATTCGTAAGTGGAGCCTCCACCAACTCTATGGCCCGAACGATACCAATTTGCTACCAGAGTTCTTATTGGTTATCGTGATGGCCATAACCACCTTCGGACTCGTGAGTCTTGCTTTTTGGCGGGGGCGGCAGACGATATATATGTCTTCCATAGGTGCATACTACATACCTGGGCGTTCCTGATGGTCCTGACAAGGTGCCGTGGCATAAGTCGCCATGCTGTTGGATCGTGCTCATGGTTCATTAGACCATCTACTACCATCTTTCTGGCTTCATCCTGACCGAGTACGTACTTCTTTCTCCAATCCCGTTTGTGCGCATGTTTATCTGTGTTTCTCAGGATATTCGAGCTTTTGGTGGCTTATGATGCACTGCGAACGAGAAGCGTCTTTCAACTAACTTCCATTGTATATCGTACTGCGCCCGTTGAATTCTCTGGGTCCATTAGCTGATGACATCTTGCAGTATTTCACGGCTCAAACATCGTTTTCTCTGCTATTCAAGTTTGGGAGATGAAGGTGGCACTTGTGCAAACTTGCTACTTGTCACAATGCATCAATGATAGCGAGTGGCACTGGCAAAAGGTGCAAGGTTTCCTCATAGTTGTGCCGTGCATCATAGCCGCATCATGGATTCCTTTGATCTTCTCGGTGAAACAGCTCCACAAAGAATTTGGGTGAGATTGTTATTGCTACTCTGCTTTCTGAGACTTGATTGCAATTAGACCGGCCATGTTCTACGTTGTCGGGGAAAGTTCACAGTTGAACTGTTAGTGATCTTTGAATCGCCAATCTGTGCCATTGACTCACCACATGCATGAGAGCAATGTACAAGAATTACCAGATATTTATTTGTTTGCTCAAAGCCGATTTCTACTGGTTTGTCAGTGTCACCCTGCAGGTACGCACCAGATTCATGTTCTTTCATCTCAGCAGATCTCTAATCATGTCCTAATAGCTCCTCATTCTCGGCCTTCCTGTTAAATCTATCGATTTTGGTATCACCATTGCTGCTATCCCTGTGTTCCTTGTATCGATAGCCGTCTGTGCTTACGCTGTTCGGAATGAAATAAAATGGTGCCGCTGCTTTCCTTCACTATCTAATTTACCTACTGATCAGTCTTTAGGGTGATGTCAATAGCAGGTGCATTGATGCTATCATGCATGACTTATTGTAGGGTCGTTTTCTACGTCTTCTGCTAGATTGCTAATTCCCCTTCTCTCTTCTCATCATAGTCCGTCAGTATACACTTCGATTACACCCTCTGCGCCAAACTAACACCAACGATAGTCTATAAACTGGTCTGCTTCGATCTATCATTCTCGTCTATCGGTTACACTGTCTTTAGTCAGTATAATTGTTGTCCCAGTCGACCTTGAGTGGCGGCGGCCTTCTTATTGATTTACGTGCCTGCAGTGGCTTCCATGTCCTCACTAAGCTTATTGGGCAGCTTTGGGTTCGGTCTCATGTGCCTCCAAGACTTCGATAAGGGTTTACTCGACTCCAAGACACATGGTCAGTTCTACAAGCTAGTCCGGCATCCAAACGTGTTCAAAATAGATGATCAACTTCTCTTCATTTCTCCTTCCCCTCAGGTATAGACGAATATCAAGAACACTCAGCTTCATCCAATGTGATGGAGGGCACCCAGGATGATCCAGCACCGCTCCGACAACAGGCATAGGTCAAATAATCTTTCTGGACAAAGTTCACAAGATGCAATCGCTCCGTCCCCAATGCCAATTCCGGTCAGGTTAACAGGAGGGTTATCCATCTGGAAGTAGGTTTGGTGATGACATTAGGACTTTCATGAAGCAGCATTAGTAGACACATCAATTTGTAGTAGAGGCCAAAATCATTGAAAAAGCAGCCTGTACATCAGCATGCAGGAGTCAACTTGGGCTTGTTTCATATGACGTGGCACTACTCACTCATCGCACGGCGCCAGCGTTTACAATGTCATTGTCAGTATGTATCCAGTAGTACGCACATTGTCATGTCAGTGCTTATCGAATGCCAATTCTCATCACGGCGCCTGAGTCCTCTGTCATCTTCAAGTTCGCAGTGGCGGGTCGATATATGACACATCTACTCTGGGTTGACTGAATCTGTTGCTAGCTGGTGTGCGTCAAGTGGTACATACTCCGTCGTAAGGAAATACTATGCACTTGGTACGTGGGCAGCGGGATCATTCGGCGGAGCGGGTAATTTACAGTGAACGAGGCGTAGCAGCTTCACCTCGCCAAGCTTTGATGACGTTCCTTGTTTATGCTATCTATCGTACACAATTTAAGTACTGGCCGGCCACAGAAAAGCTACAATTGCTCATTGGGTGGCCTTGAGTGCAGCGTCGACGATCTCAGTCATGGCGATGACCGCTTCCTCCTCCAACGTACGCCCGACAAGTTGCAAAGAGACGGGGGCGTCTTTGAACACCTCCGGCTCGTCTAATAAAGTGTCTCAGCGAGAAGCGACAAACAGAAGGAACAAGAGCATACACATCTCGTGAACCCTTCGGTCGTCGGCGCCGATAAAGTTCTCGCGAGACTGCTTGACGTCTAGGACCGGATCGACGGTGGTCACGGGAAAAACGGACGCAGTATAGTCGAGCGTGTTCCACACCGTGGTATAATTACCATAACTGACGGTCGTGTGTCGGCGAGCGTATACAAAAGACAAATACCAAACAAGAGCACCGACCTAAAGTGCCCGTGAGGGGGGGCTACGAAAGGAGCCGCAGGGCAGATGATGGCGTCCACTGGCCGCCCTGTTCCCGTGCTCGTCGCGGTGGCGTTCCAGTGCTCCAAGTACCTGGCGCGGAGATCACGCCGGGCCCTCTGAACTTGCCAGAGCTCGTAGGCGGTGGAACCGCAAACCCTGGAACGGAATGGCATCGAGTCGTTACCCTCTGGTAACATGCTGGAGATGATTGGCTCCCCGCTCTTCGAGGCTGTAATCATGAAATCTTCCGAGGCGCCAGCGTCGAATATGGCCCACTTCAAAGAAAAAAATGACTTTTTTTCTCGGACCGACTCTGAAGTCGACCGCACGTACCGTCAGCTCAACTAATTTTTCATGCTCGAGCGGGTGCCATATAATCACTGCAAATGATGGATGTCGGACAAAAAGAAAAAGAGGTGACAACGCTGCGTGGACCAAAACATACCACTATGACCAGCCTGCGTGAGGGCTGCTTGGACCCGTTTGAGCGCTCGAATGATAGGGGGATGCGGGACGCAAACGCCGTCATCCCACATGATCGCAAAGCATAGCTTTCGGCCGCCATCGCGGTCCTTGAGCAAGTACTCATCTTCGTCCCATTTCTTGCGTACGGCCAGCGGGTCCTTGAGCCAAGGTTTCGCCTTGATGACCGCTTCCACGAATACCTTGAGTCCCGAGACACTGTTGGCCATGGGACCGAGAACGGACAGTATGGAATCTTGTCCCTCCATGGTGTTCACTGCACCGCCGTAAGGCACCCGACCGCAAGAAGGCCTCAGGCCATACAGACCACACAGCGCAGCAGGAATCCGGACAGAGCTGGAGAGGAGATCAACCCTTGATCCATTGACTCTTGGGAGGCACTCACCCTCCAATGTCAGAGCCGACACCCAAGGGGCTTCCTCTCAAGGCAATCAAGGCACCTTCTCCCCCGGAGGAACCCCCACAAGTCAGCGAACGGTTATGCGGATTGGTTGTCCTGCCGAAAACGTGGTTGAAGGTTTCACCCCACTAAAGCAGGTGTTAACAGGTGTGACACGGGGAGACGAATCCGGGCGTACCATCAATGTCTGCGGTATATTTGTCCTAACGAACGGAACGGCCCCGCATTCTTCCAGGATATCGACGAGTGCCGCATTCCGATCTGCGTATTGTCCAATCCATGATACGTAGCCTAATGTCGTTTCCAAACCCTTGATACACAGCTGGTCCTTCAAGGATATAGGAAGTCCGTGAAGTGGACCGACCACCTTTCCGGTCTTCCTCAATGCATCATCCAACTCGGCCGCACGAGCGAGGGCACGCTCCACGAATATCTCGGTCAGACAATTCACCTGCCTTTCGTCAGCTGCGGTAACGAACGACGACCGCACGGACACTTACTAATTGTTGGGCGATGACGGCCCGTTTATAAAACGCAGTCGTGACTTCGACGGCGGTCCATTCACCACTCGCGAGCTTCTTCAGCAACTTATCGACGTCTTCATTCGTGATCACTAGTTCTCGCGACGTCAAGAGACCACACGTCTCAGGAAAGCGGGTCACATTGAGTGTCGTCTCGGGGGGAGGAGTGACCAGCCACTCTGTAGGAATCGCCTCGTGCTGGCGGCGTTTCTTGTCGGCAGCAAGATCGGACCAGGATGGCATGGTTAGGTGGTGTTACGACGGGCAACGATAGTGCATCACAGGATGCTGTACCGGAATATATAAACGATAGGCTGGGAACGCCGCATTCTGGGTACAGAAGATAAGGGTACAATGATACGGGGACATCACGGGGACCAACAGTCAGCCATATGCGGAAAACTTTGTCGACGGGCTTCCGTGTCGGCATCACAGGTTCTGGAAATAAGAGGTGTGAGCTTGCGATAGGAAAAAAAGTGACATCGTAAAACGGGCGTCAGAGAGCCGGTAATGTCAGTGATGCAGAGGCAGCAAGGCTGCAACTCTGCATCAAGTCGACTAAGAGGTGCCAGTAGTGGTTGATTACAACACTCATCATAGCAAGGAGAAAGAGAACAGAGTTGAAAGTTGAAACTCACATCCAACTCACATCATCAATAAAGTCAGGTGAAAAAAAAGAGAGAACCTCGAAGTCACGCGTTCAACTATGAATTGAGGCGGCGATTGAAGCCTTCCAAATTTAGAGTTTCAAGTTCGACGAGGGAAGAAAAACAATCGGCTTCAGGCTACATGGTGGTTTGTATGCATAGATAGTTACAGTGCTACTAGTCCAAATTGTGGTAATGATTCTATGCTTCCTATACTTGCACATTATCTGTTCATTTTGTTGCGAGGACGTGCAGCTTTGCCAATGAAACCACCACTGGCACGGCAAAGAATGCATAACCAACCCAAATCACTGGCATGATGATCAGCATCTAGATATGATCTGAGGCATCGAGTAGCAACTCACTGGTGAAAGCGTTACTCGTGTTTGCGATGAGTTGTGGACCATGCGTTCCTTGGCCAGTGATGCTCAGGTTAAAATCATCCGCCGCTTTCCCAAAGTACATGCGAAGGATCAGGAAAGATGCCAAGCCTGCGGAGTATAATTGTCGGCACAAAACATCATTGGGTTGCAAATAGCCATTGCACCCACCGACGATAAAAGAACTGATACCAATCCAGGCGGAAGCCTGCTGCACCACTGGTTTTTCCCAAATATTACCAGCCTTTCCCATTAGATGCCGAAAAGAGATCCCCGTGAACATGATGAAGAAGATGAGGGCGAAGACCAGCGATATCGTGACAAACACCCCCGCAACAGTGGGAGGAGCTGCCAAATCGGCACTAGGTGTGTTTGAGGTGAACACTGAGGTATCTGTCAGACGAGAGTCAGTATCATTTCTACGACAGCAGGCGGCGGGGAATGTACACACTGTAAACAGGGGTGATCGACGGCGACGTGCAGGTTGAATGTGCCGAATTATTGGGCTTGGCACAAGATCCTATTGCTGCGTCAGTTGAAAATGATCCACACTGGCGTCGAAGACTTGCCTAGTATCCCTAGAAACATACTGGGACCATCAACGTTTTGATTTGACCCAGGCTGCGTGAGCACCGTGGACGGCGTTACCGTCAACAACGACACACGGCTATGTAGCATAACCGCTGGAGAGAGGTAGGCAAAAAGCACGAGCAACAAAGACGTTAACATCAAGACAGGCGTGAGGTATAAAGTCGTGGCTTTTGAGATGTTGGCGATCATGGTGGTGACGATATCTTATTATGACAGTAAGAAGCAAATAAACGAGAGTCCTGCTCCAAATTTTCAATGATCAACGTTTAACTGCGAGTAGACCAGTACTGCAGGGCCTGAGGAAAGAGGAAATGAGATGGGACGAGAAGGATATGCATCACTTCGGAAAAGCTGCAGCCTTTATACCCAACCTGGGCCCGAGCTAGAACTAATTGGGAGTGCTATTGTTGTGCGACTGTCATTGTTCTGGAAATGGGTGGTACGCCGGGCGCTACTCGGGACTCTTCGTAGCAACTCGCCGAGGTCCAGGCGGCGTACTGTATTGTTGTCGCTTGCATGAACAACGAATCATAACAGGGTTGCCACGGAACGTTTTTGCCGAGAGATTCGTGAGCTCTAATTGGCAACCGCATCACCACCGTCCTTACATAAGAGTAGACAACAACGACGGGTCGACACTCTGGGTCAACTTTTAATAATACAGTCTGCATCAAATCGCGGTGAAGGAAGCGCCTATTCTGAGGCTGCAGAATATCATACAGTACGTCAGGTAAAACATCTCAGTCAGTGGTGGTAGTACGTATGCAACAGGGTATCCGATGATAGACGTTAGACAACATAATAAAGAATCAAGAGAGAAAAAACTGGCGATACAATAGTAAATTTCCGAGTACAAGTGGGGACTCATCACCACTGGAATAGTCTGCGAATGAGAGCAGTGTCTCTCCCCTGTGTAAAGTGACCGTCCTCTCGTGAGAAAGACCGAGGCAGGCTTGGTCTGAATGGTTCGTCAATGATGTCCGAATCTGTGATTGGTGCCATTCTGGAAATTTGCATCTGAAGGTTTTCAGTTCGGGAACTTCGAAGCAAAACAAAACACTCTGACCTCCTCCGGCATCACATACTCGCTAAACACTAGATTCCCAATCTTGGGCCGCTCAGTGAAGTTGTAGTCGGACGTCGTTTGACATTGTAATTGGCAATGTGTGGTGCTCTGGATAAATCTTCCAAACATGTTGAACTTTCCCCAGTGAATTTTATTAGCCTCAGTTGCGCTGAAGTCGGGGTTGCCTTCATGGGCACGAATAAGATCCGACATGTGTACTTCCCTGATGGAGATCTGATTTAGCTGCTTACACTCGTCGATCAACTCACTCACAATGCGGGGATGCAGGCTCCTTTAGTGTTTTTCAGCGCCATCCGATAGGCTTGGTGAGCACCCCTGTGTTGGAGCAGAACGTCCCAGGACAGGAGGTTTTTGTAGTGATCTGGTGTTTTGGTTTTGAATATCTCCATCGTATCGTCGCCTTGAAAAGTCGAGTTGTTTATTCCAGCGACGAAGGCGCGGAGGGCGGAGTAATTGTTCAAAGCGCGAAGCTTGTGTGCGATATCGACAAATTTCTCGATCTGCTTGGCTCGATTCTTGGGTTTATCGTGACACAGGATCAGCGAGACGACCCTATGGGATTGTTAGACGTGGCCGAGATACACATCTAACACGTACCAATCCGCAAGATGGTTCGAAATGGCGTTAAACCGTGAGATGGAGTCGGGTTCGGGTTCTTTGCGACCAGGTATGAACGTATACCGGAGCCAATGTCTCGGCTACAAGATTAACGTGGTAGAGATCCAAGGGGCAGGTTACATATTCCACACACCTCTATTTCCATAAATAACTTTCCTTCTACACGAGTGATCTCTTCAGCGATCTCTGAACAGTCGTAGTTCTGCAACTCTAATGACTGGCGAGACAATTCTTTGAGGAGCTGCTTTGGTGATATTTCGGAAGCTTCAGATGGGTGCGGTGAAGTGACGGGCATGGTCAGTGCCTTTGCACCCAAAGGCAAACTTTGTGTACGTTCTCTTGAACCCGAGCCAGTCGAGTTTTCATGTGAAGGTGCCACAGAGGATAGGTTAGATGACGCTGAATCTGTATTCATTGCGAGGGATTCATCTTCCCCATCTGATATACTGTAACGATCATCGGCATCATTGACTTGGTGGTCGTCCTTGTATGCCCAGGGAGAATCGGAGTCAACGATGTTTGGCAGATGCTCCAGGAACGGAAGAAAGTCAGATCCGTAATGCAAAAGGTAACTCTTCCCGACGATTGAATTCACCAACGCCCTCAGTGCGCCTTCCGCACCCGGGGCAACAAAGTCCTGTGGGTAAGTATGCATCCAAGTCTCAAGTAGATGGCAGATTCTGCAAGGGAGTGAGGAGGTGCGTGCACGGAGTTATTTACCCGCTCACCTCATTTGAGCATAACTAGCAAACATGGGATCGCCTAATGAGTTATCAAGCTGTCGCATGCGTTTTTGCATAGCCAACATGACCCTTCGGGGACTTGCAAATCTTCGATAAGTAAGCAGGAAGTGTGCAATGAAAGTTGGGTCTGGACAAGGATGTCAGAAGAAATATGATTTTCTCGAATATAGCAGCTGACCATCCCCGCTGACTGCAAGAAAGAGAAGCTTGTCGAGAAGCTCGTCCAAAGTGGCATATTGAATCGATCGACTTCTCAACACGAGTCTCAGTCGAAGGAGAGATTGTACAATAAAACAAGATACCCACGGCTCTTTCTCTTTCGCCACATGACGATCGTCATCCTCGAGTCCATTCAATGTGTCACCTTTCACGGCATGCGAGGATGACGCGGAAGGTGACTGTAGGCCGTTGCTCGGTACAAGGTTAGTGACGCTCCGTGCATTTGATAGTGTGCGCTCGTTCGAGGGGTGAGACCTCGCCTTCTCGCGTTCGGAAAACAAGTCCGAAGTTGAACGGGCACGAGTCGGGGACGTTGCCAAAGGAGGAGGCGATGACGGGAGGGTAGACGTTGGCGACAGTCGAAAAGAACTTGCCTGCGACGTAGTCCGGACAGAAGCTACAGAAGAAGACGCAGTGGGTGTTGCCGACATTGACCCCCGACCCTCGAAAGGGAACGGAGAGACCAACGTCTCCGGCGATGCAGGATTTCGAAGGTCGGCGCCTGTGGGCACAACACGGTCAAGAAAGACACCTGGGCAAGACGCTCAATCACTCACTTGGTAATCTAAGAATAGACATCAATAAAAACTTGAACGCTTTTCTCATCTTCCCTACATCTCCAACATGATTTACTTGTACTAGGCCCACGTCATGTTGGTGAAACAAGCTTAATGAAGTCTGAGGATCGACAGCTCCTGGGAGATCTGACTTGAGAGCGACAACAATAATTGAGTATTTCATGGGGCGTATCAACCCTGAGAGTAAGTGCGTTAAGTGACTTGGAAAACAAAAAGTATAACATTTGACCCACGGAGAAAGTTGGGGACAGGAACGAATGATGAAGCATCCCCGCTGTCATAACATACAAATACACCGTCCACTCGAGGAGGCGAGGTCAGCCTGGTTATGTCTAATTCGTGAATCACGATCGAGACACTGGGTGGCTCTCGCTGCTTTACCCAGTCGAGTCGTCTAGTATCTACGGAATATGAGGGATAAACTAACGAACGAATTCATTTGCTGCTTACAGCGGAAAGGTGTGGATATTGAACTTCCCGACATGGCGAAGAGTGCAGCAAAGTCCTCGACACCATAAGCACGTGCATCTTCAGAAACAAAAGTAGACTTTCCACAGCCAGGTGTGCCTACGACAGCAATGGAGATCTCCTTGGGGAAGGACTGCATGGCCTCAGTTTTGCCTGGTGATCGAAATTGGCTGGCACCTCACCATTGGCTGGCCTGTGTCGGCCAGGAAGCCTCTACCTGTGGAGTTGACCTGCAACCCAAGGCTGCCGCTCCTGACGCGGCCGGAAATGACGTCTGCGAGGGGCGAATGTCGGGGGAATGATTGGAGGGACGTGGTTGAATGCAATCGACGCATGTCGTCGCGTAGAGCGAATTGGGGAAGTTGGTCTAGCAAGTTCCTCGTTGTGACAGGTGGGAATTGGTTACGAGCAGGAAGCTTGAGGTCACCGGGACGACGAGACTGTTGACGTGCCTGCTCCTTGCCTTTGAGCGAGCCCCTCCTGGTTTTATCGCCCACCTTTTTCAACGGTTGCCAAGAGTCGGAATCGAAGTTTTGTTCCACGGCAGAATTGTGACCGTCGCTCCAGTTGGTCATGCTCATGCCTCGGGTTCGAACGTACAATGGGGCGGTCTCCGCGTCATGACGACGTGCAGAATGTAGTATCTTGCGAGGGTCAGACGAATCGACTGTGGTATGGGCGATGAGTCGAGGCCGCGAGCCAGCGGGGGTAGCGGAGTTGTCTCGTTCGAATGTGATGAAGGAATCGACGGAGACGGACTTGCGGATGCTTTGCTGCGGGGGGTGATAAGGAAGGGGAGTTTGACTGGTTGAGACTGGGGAAGATGCGGTGGAGGAGGCGGAATCGATGGGGAGGAGGGAGTGATGTGAGCGGATGGAGATGTAGTCGTCGTCGTCGGGCATCTGAATGGGGGGGAGTGTCGGGATGGCGGGGAGGGAGAGAGGCGGGGAACTGGACGTCGGGGTGACCATGACAAAATAATACAATGAATCCAATTTACGGGCAGATCATCGAGTGGCTCGACGGCGACGAGGCGTACGACCAACTTTTTATTTTCATTTATTTTATTATTAATTTTATTATTACAAGTTCCCTTTCCCATCGCATCATCATCAATGACAAGAGTGTTGCTCGTCGTCAGTTGTCCTCCTCCTCCGTGAGTCCCCGTTGACCATCTCATCCCCTACAGAACGACGATGGTCCGCCCGGCCCAGAGTCTCCGTACTTGCTCGGTTTTTATCACCATCTCACCAACCATCTCAGTGAGCATCCCTTTCGCCAAAGTCTCTTATGTCACAACGATCTTCTTGCTTCAGAATGGAACGTAAAGGTTGTCATTCCAAGCTCTCAGAAGTCCTGGATCGGTCAGTTCCATGTGTCACCTCTTCATCGCAAGCCCACATCAACGTCGGGCGTGCAGGAAAGTCTTATCATATCACCCAAATCACCCGCGGCAAATACTTTTATCCAAGAGCGCCAGGTCGCACCTCTCCTGTTCTCTCTTTTATCCATCCCACTCATCTCTCCCCAGATGGGCTAGAGGGTGAAACATCAGATACCCCCAGACAGCTCAAGCACGACGAGATCGCAGAGTGGATTCTGCTCGATGGTGTAAGCTCGTTCGTCAATACATCTTGTCACCATCACGCTCACATCTCGTAATGCCCTAAAGACCCCCGCGACCTGCACAAACGTTGCTCTTCACAATCTATACCCCGGAGAAATAGATCTCGTCGTATGTCCCTTCCGCCGTCGTCTCTGACCGATGATCATCTTCGTCCAGATTTCTGGACCAAACTTTGGTAGGAACACATCAGGCTAGTTAATCCGACCCCATCAGCGGGCTCGGTCTTATCTGCTTTCCAGCCGCATTTTCCCTCTCGTCAGGTACTATCGGTGCAGCAATGTCCGCTGCGCTTTCTCGCACACCTGCTATTGCGGTCTCATACGGCAACGTGATCCATCCTACTCCCACTGAATTGCATCAACCTGCCCACAGCCTGTCCGTTCGCATCGTGGAATATTTGTGGACTAATTGGGCAAAGGTTCCGGACGGAATTCGCGATGGCCAAGTGGAGTTGTACAACGTAAACCTTCCCATGATCCAGAAACTCGTGGACCCCGAAGGCTTGCAAGTATACTGGACACCTATGTGGCGTAGCTCCTACGGCCGCCTCTTCAAGCACATTCCGGCGGTCCAGGAGATTCAGAGCAAGTCAGATGAGCATGATTCCCTCGGTGAAGTTATACCCACAGCCACAGCAACTCAGCCACATCTCCATCTCGCATTCAAATTCGCTCCTGATCTCCAGCATCTTATCAAACCGGATTTATCTGTCGTGCCTGTAGGAACTGATGGTTGGGCCTTCGCATTGGGTCACGCCAGCATCACTCCCTTGAGAACCGGTTTTGCCGAGGCCGATATTCAAGGTGCAGACGACTCACTACAAGTGAAGTGGTAACGCAAGGTTGTCTCCGATCTACTGAGCAGAACTTGAATGGGTATGTCAAATTAAATCCATCCAGCGTCATCATCATAAAATAATAGATATCTATGTCCACCTGTCCATAATCGTCCATAATCGTCCATAGGCAGCTATAGCAAATATAGTAGGGTCTGCATGGCAGCTATAGCCACCGCAGCATGCAAAGTTAGTGACAGGTCAAGGAAGTGTCGAGATGCTGAGTTTGAGGAGTTGCCGGCCAGAGTTGCCGCCTTGTAAACTTTGAGGGAATTGATAATCCATGATGCATTCTGCAAAGAGCGATTGGTCAAGGCAAAGGTTGCAAGTGAATGTACAGCACTTACGACAAAATTGTATGGATCCGTCAATATCTCGTTGCAAGTTCCGGGGCATCCGGATGTACTGTAAGAATTACCTGCCCAGTCACCTTGTTTGGACAAATCAACTGCCAACGCCTTTCGAAATCTCAAGGAAGCTCACCGCAGAACGTGATATCTAAAGCTGAAGTGAGCTTGAAAGTCTTGAGCAAGACTAGAAGAACATACCGAAGACAATTGAATGGTTGGTGAAGAATTTTGAGATGTCGCAGTTCGTCGGAGCGAGCTCCGCAACTGGTTGGCCCCAGTTCGACGGGTCTGGTAAACCCTGGCTGATGTCCTGGGGAATAGCAGCACGATAGAATGACCCTGAACCAAAGTCAGCCACGTCGAAGAGACATACAGACCGTCGTGGGCTGACAAACTGCAATTCCGGTTTCATCCCACTTCATTACAAACACACCACCACTCTGCGAATCAAAGTATGGCCCATAGGACGCCCTACTCCATTCTGTGATCCCGCAACCCGCATTGTAATTGAGTAGTGCGTTGCATTGTGTGTTGTTTACGCTGTTAGTTTGCTGAGTGATATCAGCGCATTCGCCAACTAGTGCCAGGGGCTGCGACCACATACCACGATCGTGCCCGTGAAATCAGTCGTTGTTGTCAGATTGCACCCTTCATCGCGCTTAGCATAGACCTCGAGGACGTTCTCGCTGAACATACCTGGTGCAGTATGCCATGTGACTTGGTTGTGCTCATTGTCATGCACCCCTTCGATGATGTCTATTTCGCCGTTCTTCAGAGGAGTCAAAAGCAATTCTCGAGACGATCAGCATACGCACCAATGGCCAAGTTCCGTCTCCGACGGTCCTAATGGAAGTAAGACGTCAGAAGGGTCCACCAAGAACGCACGTTCAAATACCAAAACGCAGGCCATACACCTGTAAGAAACGTCGGAGAAGGTATAAATGAGTTAGAAAAAACACGAACCGCATCCCCAGGGCGCCATATCGAGGTCCAGCACGAAAAGTCCGGTGTTGTACGCGGCTTGGCTTGATATACGCACGCTAAGAAGGTTCGTCAAGCATATTTCTGCGAGTTTTCGAGGATAGTTACCTATTACGATTGACCCCCTGGGCAAGCCAAGTAGTATTGTCGCCTTTCATGATAACTTTGTTGTCGGACGTTACATATGCTAGGCCGTCGGCGAATGCGGTCGACTGATTGACAAAGCTAGTAGAAGCTTAGTTAACCATCAATTGATGGCCGTTCAGAGTCGGACTCACGTCACGAGTCCGCTGCAACGATCACGCATCAGTACAAGTGAATTCAGGAAGAAGGCTGGGTGCGAACTTGGTAGGATCTGCACCGGTGTAAAAGTCGAAGGTACTGGAAAGACAACACATCAGCCAGGACGCCAGTTGGGAAATATATTATCAACACACTCGAAAAAACTCTGGCCTTCGTACGTGTCTTGAATTAGCCAGAATGTCGTATTCGAGGCGCGCTTTGAGGGACTAATGTGTGACCCATCAACCTTGAATGGATGGAGAAAGAGCAGATGCATGAGACCTGCATGCACCAGTGACACCACCGAGAAGGCATGTAATGGTGAACAGTGTCCCATTTCGACGATGGAGGATTCAGAGAATGTTCTCCACTCGCTTCTTGAGGCCGACCAGTATTATAGATCCGTGACCGCAGTCAAGTTTGAAGTAATCGATACACACGCGAAAAACACGAGGCGACCGGCTCCACATGGACACGTGGTGCTCACACGCTTGAAATTGCAGACTGTGCCTACATACTTCAAAAAACTCAGAATGGAATCCAAGTGCGCGACGCATGTTTTTCATCTTAATGCTGTAAGGACACAGCCATACAAAAATGGACAAAAGTGCAATGTAACAGGACGGGAGCTGTGGAATCAGCGGTAACGACGAAGGCTGAGAGTGTTGTGCTTCTTCCAGGTTGAGCGGGCTGGCGTGTGGTTGTAGCGATGACCCTTGCCCAGTCCGCGGTTCTGCATAATGAAACGTGTGAGCAAGTGTTATTCTGAATAAAATGCCTGAATCGAACCTGTTTGCCGGCACTAGTGAGT
>JBBPPF010000679.1:2497-16689 GCA_038091815.1 Leccinum obscurum | reverse complement strand
CATTGACGTTTTCTCTGCAGTTCGGAGAAACACATTGCCGAAATCGAGGAAGAAGGATTAGAGAAGCCTGCCGTGAACCAAATCGAGGTGAGGAATGATTGGCACCGATAATTTGAATGCACGTGGACCTGGATTTGGCGCAGGTTCACCCGTGGTGCCAGCAGCGACCGATCGTGTCGTACTGCCAGTCGAACGGAATCATCGTGCAGGCGTACACGCCGCTAGTGAAGGGTAGCGATGCGCCGGATGGGAAAGGAATAAAACATGCCGTCGTGCTCAAGGTTGCAGAAAAGGTTGGTGATCGATTGATCCTCCTTGCACGGTGAATTAGTCTGATTGGGTTCATCGATCTCAGCATGGCAGGACTCCCGCACAAGTTCTGGTCCGGTGGTCCCTGCAAACAGGTCTTGTACCACTTCCCAAGGCTACGTCGCCTCGCCGGATCAAGGAGAACTTCGAGGTGTTCGATTTCAGTCTCGACGCGAAGGATATGGAAGCGATCGACGCACTTGACCAAGGGGCGGCAGGTGCTGTGGGCTGGAATCCATTGGGAGAGCCCTAAGTATAGCGTAACCTCCAAAGTGCATGGGTGTATGATAGCTATTTGGGCGCCTCCTGAAGAATATATGCAGCCACAAATTCACCCTCGCGAAGACGCCACCGATCATTGACATTCACAGTCCTCGGGGCACGTGTACACACTTGAAGCATTATAAGGGGATCCGAGCCCATCGTCATCAACGGTCAGGGGAAATCCGCATCGCCACGATCTGTCGTGCATCGTCATTTCACCATGTCGTAGCCGTGGAGCGTGGGCAAACGTGCCGAAACGTGTTCAAGGGGAAAGCTGGCATGTCCATTTGTCTTGGTGCTTCTTGGAAAACGTCCGGGAGCGTGCCCAAATCTGTGAACGTCAGACCGGGAAGGCGGAACCGGACACCAGCATTATCCAATTCGTTCCCTACGGGATTGGGATATTGTTCACACAAGTGCGGTCACGAGGAGATTGACTGAGAGAATATCGCCAACGAGAACGAACGAAAAGGTAGAGCACCCTCGGGGAATGTAAGATAAGCATGACGAACGTGGAAATGATCAGATACCAATACCGCCGCCATGATGATCAAACTCGTGACAAGATTTTTTTTTGCCTGCCATGGAGTTCGGGGCTCTCGGGTGCAGAACTCCGGAAGTTGCGGCAAATTAGGTTTGGGTATGTACTATGTTCAAGTCACACTTACAACCGGAGGAGCGTTGAGAGGTCGGCTCTCGTTACTACACAAGCGAGGCCGAAAATCGGCCGTAAAGTTGTTGTTGTTCCATGTCACGTGAGTAAGCTCCTCAGTAGGCAGTGGGTTCTCGGCATTCGTACTGTTCATTGTGCCTAAGATATCCACAGCTTTTAGATGCGAATAGTGTCGAGGTGACAATAACGGTTCTGCATGGAGGTAACATTGCACAGAAGATTAAAAACCGAGGAAGCAGGATCACAGAAGGTTGCCGTAAACCAAGTCAAAGTAATAATGTCACGTAGAACATGCTGAGCCGCTCTGACGTGCACAGACTTCAGCGCATATTGTCTTGCAGGGTTGGTAAGGGATGTCAGAGACCCGCGGATGGGATCCGAGATGAGGTGTCGTGCGCGGTGTGAGATAGACGCCGGTGTGTGGCGTGGTAAGAGGCGAGTGTGTGTCAGTGTACGGCGAGCAAGCTTAATGAACACACCCGCTCAGACCTTTCTCCGTCTCAGATGATCCCTTCCACTCCCTCGAGGTGTCTTCTCGCCCTCTTCTCCCTCCTCCTCCTCCTCCATCCCTCCCTCTCACAGCCTGCCACACTCCCATATACTGATTGTTACAATGGCAACTCTTCTAGGAAAATGTCGGTCGACACCGTCTACTCCCAGATTACAGACAACCAGACACTGAACATCACCGTTCTTGGCGACACCGCTGCAGAAATAATAAACTCCAACACAACTCTCGGTATAGTCTCTCTCCTCACTTCTTCACACGACTCACTCAACCCCCCCTCCGCTAGCCGCTACGCTCTTCATGGACACCACGACCCTCACAATCACCACATACAATAAAGGCTTTTACTTGTGTGATCTCATCAGCCCACCCTCCCCTCTCCCCACCCTTACTGCCTCAAACCCGACATACTGTCCAATTCAAGCTGGGCCATATGCTTTCGCCGTGTCCTTGCCGTTGGACAACAAAAATATCCTCACTACCATGAACACTCAGCTCCGTGCACTCGACACCAACGAGCAGGAAATATTGTGTATCACTGTTGCAACCACACCACTGCAACCTCGTCTACCCCATGCGCCGTACGGAAAGGCTCAGATCATCTTTTGGGCTACCGTCGGTCTAGCAATTGCTTATTGGTTGATAGTTGGCATAGCCCGCATCACCGCTGCGTGGGGCCGTGGTTTAAGTCGACCAGGACCTGGCATCTGGCAGCGTGTACAGAGCACCGGTTTCATCCTTGCCAGTGCCATCAGTGGTGAACGTCTAGCAGCATCTTCAGCACTGATGAGATTCTGTGCGTCATTTATCTCGGTTACTGTGCATGTTTCTCATCTTGGTTAGGCTCCCCTTCATTGCGAGACATTATCATGCATACCCAGTGGTGCACCGCGCTTGCCATGGTGGCCGTTCAATGGCCACCCTTCATTTGTAGGTCACGCACTCGTTTGGTGGTTCCATCTTTTAATTTTCTCTAGACCCGTTACTCTCGCAGACAGCGTGGGCCACCCTTACATACAGTGAGTGACGCTCAATTCTGTATACTTACGGCATCATAACCCCTTTGATGCCGCAGATGTTAGCTTGACACCCAATTCCGAACACTGGAATCCGCTCGATGTCCAGTCATACAATCCTCCGTCCACATTCGCAGATCAACTAAGCGATCCGAGTTCTGTTATCTACATCAACACATCCATTCCCAATTCCCTCTTTCTTCTCCCCCCCGGAACACCGAACGGGATGCAGGCCTTTGCGTGGAGCGTGGGAGTCAGTCCTAGTAATCTTTTTGGGATATGCCTATCCATCTTTCTTGCCATCTTGGCGGGAATCATTGTCATCAGCTTGTTCGTCTGGCTGATTGATTGGATTTTCTCACGGAAATCTTCCTCGACCAGTCTCCCAACAACGGCAACCAAGAGCCGTAGCCCGCGTCAATCAACGGGGAGTAAAGATATGCTTGATACCATGATGGACGAGAGTCGCTCCTTGAACGGTCATACTCATGCTTATCCCACGTTACGACGGCGCTGGCTTCGTCCCGATTTTAGGTCTTTTCACACTAGCGTTTTGATTGGTAACCTCGTCCGCGTGCTGTCCCTCTTTCATTTCCCTGTGACTGTTTTCTCCGCTTATGAATTCTCTTCTGGCACCTCGAGTTCTTCCATCGCCCTTGGCGCACTCTCATTTACAGCTTTCTCGGTTATCATCCCTGCGTTCTTCTTGCTTCGACTCTCTCGAACACCTACTTCCAAACTCTACGACGAAACGCGGACTCTCCTCACGCTCGGACCTCTTTATAACCATTTCCGCCCCGGCTCGCAGCTTTTCTCTGGATTACTCTTCTTGTCAAACTTAGTTAATGGGGTTGTCATAGGGGGCGGTCAGGGCAGTGGTACAGCCCAGGCCATAATCATTCTTATATCAGAGGTTGCCAGTGCGTTGATCACAAGCATATGGCTTCCCTGGGGCACAGGGGCGGGCATGAGTCTCATAAGCTTCCTGTTCTGTGTCGCTAGAATCGTGATTGCGGTCTTACTCGTGGTGTTGACACCAACGGTGAGAGGAAGCACTTGTTACAACTCATTGCCCAACATCACTCACATCGTCACCCAGATTTCTATTGGCTCGGCTGCCGGTGGCTGGGTCGCGTACGGCATACTGGTCGTGTTGTGCCTCGTTTATCTCGCCTTGTTCTTAATCTTGCTGGTCAAGATCACAGAGGCCCTTATTCGCTCATTCGGTCGCGTGGGTTTCGATCGATCTCGACTCCCGGACGACAGTGGTCTCATCGGCACACTGACCATCCTAGGCTGCTGTGGAACTCGCAACAGTGGGCAGGAGCGCAAACCCTACAAAGCATCAGAAGTACGGGAATCGTACACCATCCGCGACTCTGGGTCGTTCGTACCACCACTCACCTCGTTTTCCTCGCCGGCCAAAGGCTCCGCTGCTTCGAATCACTCTGGGCCGCCCGCTTCGGTGCTTCGTCCCGAGCACGCCCTGCGTCCATATCGAGAAGACAGCGATGACGACGACGAAAGCACGCATATCATGAGTGCATGGCAGCCCTTCCCTAGCCCTGGAAATAGGGTTTCATTTGACTGCGCCGAATCGCCTCGCACGCAGACGTCAAACTCTGGATTTTCGCGCGTGGGAGGCGGACGTGCACATTACGACTCTCCATATGCGATCGCGGGGGGAAAAGAGGGTTCCACACTGACGTTCCCCAGCGTGGAGCGGAAGGGATCAGGCCCTGAGGGTTCCACAGCCGTGCCGCATGAAGACGGTCAAGTACCTACGCCGACGACTTCTGTGGCCAATATTAATGTGGCAAGAATGCCTGTGCTTACCAAGTCGGGTCTGCCGGCAGGTAGGACGATGAGTCACACGGCTATCATTGTTGGTGAGCTGGCTGCCAACGCCACGGCGGCTGGCACGTCACCCGAGTCCCATCCGTTGGCTGAGCCTGGAGACAAAGGGGCTCGCGGTGATAATGTAGCCAACGTGGAGGCAAGCCAGCCGAGGAAGAAGCACTGGTTCAACATTGGTCGTCACCGCAGACACTCGGACGGGCAAGTGTTGAAAGGCGTAGAAGAAGACGACGGCAACGATAACAACCACGACCGCAATGTGGCCCCCTCCAGCCCGAAGGAACCTGGACGATCGTTTGTTGTGATCCGCGATCGACGGCCGATGACCTCTCGACCCGAGTCGAAGCTCGGCCAGAAACCGAGGCAATCGCTGGACGAGTCCCGTCGAGCCTCGCTCGTCGGTAGGAGAGGCGCAAACTCATGATACATTGCGCGCGTGGCGTGGCCGACGCAGCTGGGACTTGTTGATATCTGCCCTAATGCGTAATATAAGGGAGATTGTTCGTCTTGCCCCGGATCCTTTCCTTCCGCCTCTTTTTTCCTTTCCCCCCGCATTTATCTTTTTTATCCCTCTCTCTCTTGTGTGGCCATTATGTTGCATCGTTCACGGACATAGTTACATTACCAATGGTATTAACAGCACGTGTAATATTTAGTGCACTCTCCAGCTGTTTTGGACCCTTTGCTTTTCCCTCCCCTTCCTCTCTTTTTGGAGTGTCAAACGTACAATACCAGCCACGAAATATTTATACATGCATGATCTCCATCTACGTGTGTAAACCAACGTAAGGGAACGATGACATGCGTACGAAATAAAAGAATGTTCGAACGTCTGACTACATTTAGGTCACACAAGCATGCATCCTGCCTCACACGAGGACGCCGTCCTCTTCATCATCGCGCCCACCCACGCCGCGCGTGTCCCCCCCGACCCAAAACACGCGCCAGTCTTCGACCGACTTTCTGAGCCATCCATACACCCCTGCCTCCGCCCTGAGCCGGGCGACGACCTCGTCCGTATGCACGCTCTCGAACGAGCGGCCCGACGCCGCCGAGTCCGTTCGTTCCAGCGCAGGAGCGCTCACCGTCTCACTGAGGCAATGCCAGTGTCCACCGTGCGCCAGAAAACCCGTCTCGCCGATGAACGACTGTCCACGGCACGGATCTACCAGCGCCACGCTCGACGTCGTGCCGGTGGTATTCGTGCCACTACCTCCGCTGCCGCTGCCGACCACCGCGCTTCCGGCCTTGCCCTTGCCTTTGGCACTGGCGGCATTGTTGATATTGGTAACGGCAGCGGCGTAGTTGAGCGCAAGGGTCGCGACGGGGACTTCCTGCGCTTCAATGCCGTCCTCTCCGAACGCGATGAACTGTACAAATGGCGGCGTTTCGGATGACCGGCTCCGCGGAACACACACTCGCACGCTCACGCTGGACGGGGCGACAGACCACACGAGGACGTGGATCGGCTGGGCGGACTGTACGACAGCGGGGAGCGGTGCAGGCACGATATGCGTGTTCTTTCCCCTCGTGAGCACGTAAACCGACTTTTCGGGCGAGATATCGCCGCCGGAGAGCTGCGCCGCGGGAAGATCGACGACGGACGGGAGGATCCAGGTGCCTTTGGCTTCCTTGAAGGCCATGAAATCGATTGAAGCGCGCGAACGCCTGGATCCAAGGGTGCTGCCCACGCTCAGAGAATCTTTTCCGACGGCCATGAAGCTGCTGCTGCTGCTCAAGAGACCGTTGGTGCTTCCGGCGTCGTACATTTCGACCTCCGTCACCGCCGCATCTGCGATCCGTATGACGGTAGCCTTCTTCTCGAACACGACGAACATGGCCATTTGTGCGCCGTACGTGAGATGGGGGAGCGGAACCACGGAAGCGTGTTTGCCGTGGGACGAGAAGTGTGAATCAGAGGATGAGCCACGGGCGTGACCTGACTGTCTTGGTGAAGTGTTTTCAGCAGAAGACCGGGTGGAATCTTGAACCGACTGGCATATGAACGCAAGCGCGCGGGGTGGGGCCGGGACATAAAATTCCTGCCCATGAATGATACGTAAGGAATTTAAGAAACCACATGACATTAATGAGCGACCCACCTTGACGAAATGAAACGCTCTTTCTCCCTTTGGGGTCTCATACAAGAATAGATTATATTTTGTGGCTACGGCGAGGAGTGCCCGTCGTCCATGCCTGCCTCCGCCAGGTCCAGCTCCACCTCCGTGCCAAAAGGAGTACGAAATGACGCTCGAACTTGCCAGTCGGGAACCGGCACTGGCGAGCGGCACGAAATCGGTGGCCCAACGCAATGGAAGATCGTCAACGACATCCCATGATGCGTCAGCCGATGCGGTGTCGGTCTGCCGCTTAGCATTCGGAACAGCAAGGTAGGATTCGTATGACGTGGCGGGTTGCTGTGTACGGGTTGGAGAATCGATGAGGTGTTTTAACCCACGTGTAATACTGCTTGCTGGACGGTGTTTTCTAACAGGTGTTTGCTGGATGTTCCAGTCAGAAGCTCGACGGAGATCCACAGGATGAGTGCCCTATGTGAAGCAGGTGAAAACACGGCAAATAGGAAAAATGGTGATATACAAACTTTCTGGGCAATTGTCCATTTAGCAAGGCTCATGAGACTAGTCAGATTATACATCCTCAGGGTTCGCAATGATTCTTGATGCCCGTTTGAAGTGCCCAGTGGTGCATCGGGTTCCGGTCCAACGAGAGCTAGAACAACACCTTGAGGAGTTCCTTCTCCGATGTCTTCGTACTCCAGGATCGACATTTGATACACGCTAAAATGACACAGCAAGGAAATTTGAGTACAAACATGCATTAGTATTAGCCGAAAACCACGTACGCTTCTCCTGTCCACACTACACGTGCCTGCGCGTCTCCAGGACCCTTCTGAATGACTCCAACGTCACCGTCACATGCCCACTCCATGGGATACATATCCAGGACTGAAAGTCCGCTATCCGTACCGATGAGCAGCATACGGTTGTGATTGATGGGAAGAATACATCGAATAGATGACGTTGTATGTGGCAGAAATCGCGAGCCAAATTGATGAAGTTGTAGATGGGTGGGCAGCAGGGCCTCACAGGCAGTTCCTTGTACATCTTGCTGATCCGTGGACGAGGCAGAGATTGCAGATTCGGGGTGAGAGACACCTTGACCAGGCTCCAAAGATGCAGGGAGATCAGGAAGATCACGAGCTATGGTAACACGCAGTGGGGCAGGCGCAATGCGACCCTGGTCAGAATGAGACCCGCCAGGTGCCGCGAGGGTATTCGGTTCATCCGTTTGGGTATTCTGAGCATCCCTGTCCTTTCAGACGAGATCAGCGAAGAATGTAGATGTTTACTTACAAGTAACCGTTCCTGATCGTTCTCCCAGCCCCGAGCACGCCGGCGTGCTAGTTCCTCTGGTCCAGTGTCAGCGTAGCGCTCGGCCGCCCTAGACATATCACGACGCAGGGTCAACGGTAATTTACTTGATCATGAAACAATCACACCTCTTCTCAATCCATCCTCTCCACCGACCAAACCTGCGTGAATGTTCAGATCAACCTGCAAGCTGGGCGCTATTGAACGCACCGGGAATTCGTGCTCTGCTGTGCAGCGAGATCGTCGTATGTGGGCAAGTCGCCATCGCCTTCTTGGTCTTGCTCGGCGCCTTGTGTGTACGCTTCAAACGTTTCCAAAGAGTTAATAGACATGATGGCTAGAAAAATTGAGAGGGTAAGTGTCAGTACCGTCGTCACCCAAGTTGTCACTAGTAGACGGCATACGGCGCACGCGACCGTGACGCCCCTGATTTATGGCACGTGATATCAGCAAAGTTAGATTCAAACTTCAAGCTCCTTCAAACCAACAACATGTGTACTACACGCCAAAGCACAATCCCTTCTGGTAAGCAACGCGCAAGGTTCTTGCTCTGTCAGTCGATGATTGGTTGCTAGCTCCGTAGGGCGGTCCGACAGCCTGAGGTGCCCTCATTTTCACCACAGCGGCTTGTGATGGCGCATTCAGCTTGACTCGCGTTATCTATTGTCCGATTACTCCGCACAGGATTCTTCTTATCAGTGCAACGAACTGCCGACAGGATCGGTGGAATCGGTTCATGCCAATCACCATATGTGAGTCTCTCACGGACGATATACAATACATTTTGTAATAATACTCACTCGAACCCCGTTTCTCATTGAATACATGTCGATAGATGGATATTGACCCGCCATGTCTCCCCTCGTTTACCTGATTCAGGCCATCACACTAATTAGCCACTTGCACCCCACTTACCAGGTCCGTACCCCAGCAGATTAGAGCCTAGCCACCACGACTCGGACGCGCGAAAACGCGTCGTTTGCGCGAGGCCGATATTAATCGAACAAAAACACGCGTCAGACTTTTTTGTGGCAACCTCTCCACCAGAAGGTCCGGGAGGTGATTATCACCGTGCCGCACTCGGAAGCTGTGCTACAGTCAATGTTCAAATTATTTAAGGGACAGTAAGCAGAATACTTTACTCCAAGTATTGAACTTGCCCGCCTTCCCACTCTCATAATACCGTTGTTCTCCAATGATGCAAGAAAGATTGTATGGAACTTCTGCATTGATATATGATTCATTTTTTCTAATCCATGTTTCAAAAGGTACTTCCACCATCCCCCTCGCCAAGAGAGCACCCCTCTGCACCACAACGAGAGTGTGCCGAATGACTCTCCCTCATTCATTGACTCGGGTATAGCACCGATGTCCGTCGGGTACGCTACACAATTTCGCGTTCCTTCATGTTCCTGAAGACTCTCATAGTGCCAGCGTTCCCACTCAGTCCCGCACATGGTACTATCCGTTGACGCCTTCCTTTTTTTCAAGCACCGCACTGTCAGTCCTACATGCTTCTTAGAATTTTCGTTTCATTCAACCGTTTTCTACTTGTCAGAAATTTCGATCGTTCCCCAAATGCAGAGGTGCAGGGCGCGCTTTCAATGCCTCTTACAGATAGTGACTACGCCGTTGATGCGTACCCGAGACCCTGGTATGCGCCACAGACGGCTTCGGAAGAGAGAAACACGCCCGTCATGCAATTCGATAGAGGCCAAGCCCCGTCCGAGACGATAGATCTGTCTCTTTTAGAACAGCGACCGGCACAGCCAACCGATGGCCATGCTGTGGAAGCGCCAACACAAACACAGACACAGCCCACTCCGCATCCACCGTTCCCTTGGTTATCTGTACAACCTGCGGGCTCTCTCGACATGAGTACCAGTCCGATAAGCCAGATGGGTCAGGCGCAAGCCCATTATCAAGATCAAGCACAAACCCATGCGACCAATGCAGGCTTGGTTTTGATGAGCTTACAAATGACAGATCCTGTGCTGGAACAGGCGCCTTCGCGGATCAGCGCTAACGCTCGCCGTCGCCGTCATCTCGGCGCGCACACCCGTCTAGAACGTGTAGTTTGCGACCAGTGCAAGAAATTCATGTGCCGACAGTCACTCAGGAGGCATATTAGGGAGGTGCATAACAATGTCAAACGATCTCATTCAAAGTCTACGATTGCCGCCGCTGTATTCTTGTAGCCACAGACCAAAGACGTCCTCCGCAGGAGGGCGTGCGCACAGCCCACTTGTTTTTCATGAACTTGTGTTGTTCCGGACAAGCTTGTCTGTCACGCGTAGTTGAGTGGATTCATGTACGGAAACGTGTATCATGCATTTAATATAGTGTATGGGTAGATGATGCGGGCAATTAATCGTATATTGTTCTGCCGGTTTACCCCTAAGAGCAAGTGGGCCATTCATGTTTCGGGCGGAAATTCTTAGTGGCGAAACGTGATCGGCGGTGGAAACGTTCAGGGATTGGCTGCAGATAGGTTGATGGGATACATACACATACACATACATACAGAAGCAGAGTCAGTTTGAATCGGATAGAGCGATCTTTGGAACCTTTTCTCTTCTCAAGAGAATGCGAGCCCAGTCCAGGTGGCTACCGCGCCGAAGACCACGCCCCCTGCGACCGCTGTCAATTTCCCACCCTTTCTCTCGACCCTCATGCCCCTCTTCTTTTCTTCCTCGAGGAACTTTTCGGTCAAAAGATCTATTGCCTCGTCCTCCGTGCCAAGCACGACCCATTTATAATTACTACCGTCGTCCTTGCCCCTACTGGGAAGGACGCGGACATGGAATCCGAGTCTCTCCGCGTCACCCCGCACGTTGTCGAGATCTGCGAGCGGGAGGGAGAGCAACGTGGCAGGCGCGGTGCTGCAGGAATGGCTGAGCTGCTGCAAGAACAAGGAGCGCTGCTCGAAACTCATCGATCGCTCTAGCGCTCGGGTTCTGTTCGCGGCGACGTTGACGTTGGCATCGGGAAGAAGATAGACCGTCTGCTAGTTCATGTCGAGAACCGAGCTGCCGATGTCGCGGTCGGTGGCGGGCTCCGTGATCGAGAGACTCGCCGTGGGAGTAGTGAGCGTGCAGGGCATGCGACGGGAAAGGATCGAGGTCGTGGCAGCGCCGCGAACACGCTGCACAACTCTCCATCCACCTCGCAGTTCACACAAACTGCTCCGGAAGATTCCCCCGAGTTCCTCCCGCAAGCCCTCCGCCATGTCTCCAGAACATCATTCGACGATATCTTTGACCACACACTTTCACCCAAGTTAGTACAGGTTGGCATCCCACACCGTTCTTCCACCTCCCGCTTTCGAATACCGTACCCTCGACAAGCAAAGCGACGCCTTCTCTAGGTTTTAAATCACCGCCAACACTGTTGGACACGCAACTTTTCTACCCGATCGATCAAAGACAGCAACCATGTTTATCCCTCGACATCCCAATCTCCTGGACCCCGACATCCCCTTCTCAAGTGCATCCCAAATTCCGACCGTTACTTCGACCTTTGAAGACGTCGATGCCACCACCGGCAAGATTCGCTTATACCTTCGAGGTCTCTTCGAAAAAGCCGATCATCGAGCATATACTTTTCCCTCTAACAACCTCGTCGCCCTTTGCACACAGGCCATAGTCACAACAGAACTGGCAGAGATTGCCAGCAGCGTTGATATCCGCTAAGCCATCATTCCCCCACTCCCTGAACGATCACTTCCACTTTTTTCAACGGCCTGTACATTTTCTTGTTCTCCAGCTCGCCCTCTTTGGGGCACGGTGAAACGGAAATGTAGTGGGCGGTCAACATGTTCCGTGGCTTCCTGAATTCACCTCCCTCTAGCGCCCAACCGCCCTTTTTTTTCTATCTAGAAAGAGTTGCATCGGTTAGCGCATCAGACTCGGACCTGCGTCAATGTCTAAAAGAAAGGTAAAGCAAATGGAGGGACCCATCAACTACCACCGATGCTGAATCGTTCTACGGGCAGCGCCAATCCCTTTGCTTCGCTATCCTCCCTCTCGGGCTACATCCTGCTCGAGCTAAACCACATCGCCTGTTCCCCAACAAGCGCCATGGACAAAGCCCCCGCCATCAATATTTCGTACCACATGCGCATCCACACCGCTCTGTACAACTACATTATAGCTCAGTCCAAGGCTGCGGACGTGCGCTCCCCACACGAGACAGACAACGGTACGGATTGCCAATGGCAGGGACGCCCTCAGGTTGGCGAGATCTTTACGCTGATGAATCCTGATAATACCGTGACCCTCACCCACCAGTGGGCTCTTCAAGCTCAAGTTCGACTCGGACACGACCACCTAAACACTCACGACACACCTCCAACACCACACCCTGTCCCGTGACCATGCTCTCCCACGAACGATGATGACAACGGCTCAACGACACCACCATGAGTCGACAATTGCGCTTCGACGACGTGATGACGCTCACTGGCAGGCGATGGCGCCAACGCGACCGTGAGACGGTGAAAACGACGGCACACACACACCCTCTCCCTCTCCCTCTCCCTCTCCCTCAGGCTCCTTCCCTTATTCACTAGCATTCGACGACAACATGACGCCGGGTCGTATTGGAAGCACCCGACAATGACGAATGCGATAACAGCAATGTCACGACATCGGCAACGAACGACACGACTGTGGCGACGATGAACGATGTGATGCTGACGGGAAATGACAACGACGGGGGAGATGGACGGTGACAACCACAGGCACGAGGTACGTTCCCGCCAGTCTCTCTCCTTCACGCCTCTCTTACCGCTACCGCATCCCCAGTGACAACGTGAGGGCACATCGTGACAACAACCCATGTCCTGTGCATGCCCCCGACGGACGACGACGGCACGATGGCAACCAGCGATGCAACAATGACGCGACGACCAACATAGGGACTCAGACGAGATGATGAGGTCGATGAACACGACGCCCGCAACGACGCAACGCCATGTTGACGTGGCACCACCACACATCAACTGACGCGACGATGACAAGACACGGAAGCGTTCTATCAGCACCACGACGGACGACTCGGACACGACGACACCGACGAACGACACGCCATGCCACGACGCAGTGAATGACACGGCACGACGATGATGACGAATGACGTGTCGTGGGACCACAATGCATCGACTCACGCGATGGCATGCCACGACACGACTCCATGCCATAGCAGCGATGACAATGTCACGACATCGACGCGACGATGGTGTCGTGGCGACTTGGAAGCGACGACAGAGAGAGACGAGGACAAGGAAAACACAACATCGACAATGACATGACGACGCAGCGTGCTGATAGCACCACACCATGTCGGCATGACGATGATGATGCAACAGCGTGCATCATGATGATACCTCATGGGTACGGCCCGTAATTGGCAGTGGTTTGATCATACAAAAATGACAATAGATTGACAGTCATGGATTGCCTTGCCAAGTATGGTCATGGTATACAACACAATAGACTGTGTCAGTGACTGAGGACAAAATGAATGGGGAGAACAGTGGTACAAACTTGAATACTTCAGGGAATGCAAACTTGAAGTGCTGAGCATGAAGGGCCTAGCATTGCTATAGCATTGTAAATTGTTGTCAATATGCAATGGGTGATAACACAGTATCATCAAGATTTCAGGATGGAAAGTACTTCAGTGCACAAACATGCTATGTAGTAATGCAAAGTGCTGAGCATCAAATGAATCAAATTGTCAATTATTTTCAGGAAGCCAATGGACTGATCACACAGCATCATCAAGATTTCAGAATGCAAAGTCCACTGTCAGCCTAAAGAGGCAAAGATTCAATGTGGCTGTTCATCTCTCCAAGACAGTTTTTTGTAATCATGCAAGTGAGAATCTGTGAGATTACAAGTGCTGACATTGGAATAGCAGGATGGGTATAAAAAGACAGATTTCTATAACTATGAAAGTGAGATTACAAGTACTGACAATGGAATAGCAGGATGAGCAAAAAAAGACAGATTTCTATAACTATGAAAGTGAGATTACAAGTAATGACATTGGAATAGCAGGATGGGTATAAAAAGACAGATTTCTATAACTATGAAAGTGAGATTACAAGTACTGACAATGGAATAGCAGGATGAGCAAAAAAAGACAGATTTCTATAACTATGAAAGTGA
>JBBPPF010000678.1:0-16698 GCA_038091815.1 Leccinum obscurum | reverse complement strand
ATGGCGATGATCCAGACTCAGTTAAATGTGTCGCGAGATTTTTCAAGAAAACGGACGAAATAAATGCGCAAGACCTGTTTGTGACATATGAGACCTTCGCTAGAACCTATTGGCCACACTTCCCGCAATCGTTAACGAAGAACCTCGGTACATATCTATGTCTCTCATATCAATCAGTTTAGCTAATCAGCCGCTTGTATTATAGAACCTTGGCTCGTATTTTCAGAGTTCATCGGTGCGCAGTCTTGCTCCATGTGGAGTGCGAAATCACTGAACCTGCTCGTAGGCATCATCAAGGGATCTGAGACATCACTCTCGTGTCCAGGTGGTGTCCTCGACGAGGAAACGTACTGCACCCTATCTGCTCGCTCCAACCCAGTGTTTGCAAACCAAAGGCAAACACTGTATGCCTTATTTAAAGCATACTGTAGGCTTAAACAGGAACGTTGGCACCACGATGCAGCTGATCGCACCTTTGCGATACTAAAGACGCTCCTGGACGGCACACCGTTGAAGGGGGAAAAGGTGCAATATATGTATGTCCAATTGTTCGTTCGACAAAAAAGTCCACCTTTTCTGAATGTTGTGTGATCCAGTTACATCGATGAAGCACAAGATAATCTACTCATCGATGCTCTCTGTACGCACCTCTCCGCTTTTCTGTTTTAGGTCCTTACAGTCTTTCCTATTAGTGCTGAGACTTATCTGCCGAAATCCTGAAGGACTTTTTTGGGCGGGGGACACCGCACAGACTATCTCAGCAGGGAGCTCTTTCAGGTTCAATGATCTGAAGGCATTTATGCATCGTATCGAGGTAAAGGCCCGTTCATTGTCCAACGAAGCCTGAACTTATTGAGATAATTACCCCACAGCGAGACCAACACATGCATATCTTGCAAGATCGATCAGTCCATGACCCTATGGCATTCCAACTCGCCATCAATTACCGTTCACATGGGGGTATCGTCAACTGTGCACACAGTGTTATCGAGCGCATCACCTGTTTTTGGCCCGACACAATAGATGGCCTTCAGCCGGAGCGTGGCATCGTCAACGGTGTCAAGCCACTATTTTTCCGCGCTTGGGGTCAGGAAGCTATCAAATACGAACAGTTTTTATTTGGGGAATCGTTCGTCAATATCATTTCTTATCTTATCCATCTTTGACCTTTCCCCTCTAGGGGGAATCGTATCGACTTTGGGGCCAATCAATGTAAGTGTTTTGCATTCCTAATTTTTCAATATGTTCCCATCAGTCTTCCGAAGGCATCCTTGTGCGAGATCAGAAAGCAGTAGACAAGTTGCGAAAGGAAGTCGGGGATATTGGTGTGATTATGTAAACCGATCAATGCTCGTTTTGGTATAGCATGCTCACCATTCTTTCCCAGGACACTGTACGACAGCAAAGGTCTCGAGTTCAATGACGTGAGTCTCAAGTATGCATCGATCTGTGCAAAGCTGATTGTCGGATGCAGGTTCTCTTGTACAACTTCTTCGAAGACTCTGCCATTGATGCCTCACGATGGAAAGTGTTGCTGAACTATGCTGATGGGGTAGTTGACGGTCGAGACTTAACTACAATGCATGCACCCTCTTTCGAGAGAGACGACTGTCGTTTCGCGGGGGTATGCAGTGAGGTATGGATCAAGACATTAGTCTTGAAATTCTCTCTAATGTTTCGCACAGTTGAAATCACTCTATGTGGGCATCACCCGAGCAAGGAAGAAGTTGTGGATTTTTGACAAGTCCGACAAGTGCGAACCTATGCGGGTGAAGAACATTTCACTGCTTTCTCGTGTTGACGTACTCACGCCGCATAGGTCATCTGGACTTCGCGCGATCAGGTCGAAAACCCTAAGCCGAATGCCCCAGTTCCTCACCTTGCCGTGCAATCAGGCCCGGAGGAATGGAAACATTCTGCGAACGAATTGTTCAAGCACAAGAAGTACCAACAAGCCATGCATTGTTTTTCTCGAGCTTCGCTCCCACGTATGGTGGAAATTTGTGAGGCTTTTCACTTACGAGAAGTGGCTCGCAATCAAGTCGGTGTTTCATCACGAGAGGATCAACGGCGCGCTTTTCGCATTGCTGCGGATGCATTTATGAAGAGTGCGAGGGATGCCCCGACAGGAAAGGACAAATTGCAGTATTATCGTAATGCTGGAGAGTGTTATGTTCGTGCCGAGGATCATCGAAAGGCAGCCAACAGTTACCTTTCTGGTGAAGAATATGCTTTGGCGGCACGGCAGTTCAGGAAAGCTGGGCTTTTCAGCGAGACTCTTGATGTCCTCCACACGCATTCCCAAAAAATCTCTTCAGAGACTTCGGACGAACTATACACTGTTTGCCGCCTATTTTATTGCAGCAAGAATGACGGTAGCAGGTAAACGCTTCATAATTTTCATGTGCATCTCACTGATACGTCTGAGCTAGACCACCTTTGCCACTCTTTCCATCATTCGAAGAAGAATTGGAATTTCTTGAGGACTACGACCTCGACTGTGCACGGGCGACTTTGTTGGAGTCTCATGGGAAATATCTAGATGCGGCTAAGCTTCACCTGGCAGAGAACCGGCCGCTTGATGCAATCAGGGACCTTTTGAAAGAGAGGAAGGCACGCGACGCGACCCAGCAAGCCACCAAAATCACGCTGGAAACTTTGTGGCGTCGGTGTTCATTTGCCGTGTCTTCGAAGGATGTGGCAGAAGATCAAGACGTCGTTGAGCTCCTGAAGTTGGCTCATGAATTGCCCGTCGAATCCCTGGACTCGTTGGACCATGACGAAGTAAGGCTCATTCAGACTACCATGAGGGACGTCATTCTCACTTGTGGATTACCCACAGATATCTATGTTCCGGGCCATCACACAGACGGACCTAGCCAGCCTCGAAAAGCTGTCTCAGGTGTTCATCAAGGCAGGAAGGCACGCAGCAGCGTTGCTCGCACTGGATCATTTCTTCGGTCATTTGCCAGTGGTAGATTCTTTGAACCTTTTGGAGATGTCACAGTTTCTGGCTAAGTTTCGAGAATACGTCCGCCTAGTTCAATCCATCATATCTCATGCCGACCTCAGCGACAGTTCGACGAGGCAATTATTTTGCATCACAGAAGTATCCAACACCGAATATGGGATGGCCGTTGGGTCCTTCCTCCATAATTCAGCCACTGAGGACCGCGATGGGGCTATGTACCTTCAGCCTTCCATTTCTAAGGGAGAGATAGTCACGGCGCTCCGGAAGTATCTGGCGGAACACCTACGTCAACGAATTGTCGAGGAGAATCAACTGTGCTACTATGATGCACCAGTTTTCTTGCAGTGCTTGACATTCATTGTCACTGGACAATGTAACCGCGTCAATTGCCCTCAAGAGCATGTCAAATTCACAGACCTGGACCCGAAACGATACAATCTTCGGATCGGCATTCATCTGCAACAAATTTGCATTCTTCAACTGATGTACTCTGTCTGCCCCGGTCGTGATACGCGGAAATACGAGTACGTGATGATCTCTACTTATCTCTCTTGTATTTCACTTACAGTTGTCTAGTATCCTAGACTGGGTCATCCACGTTTACGAGGCCTTCAATCCCCAATCTCACATTCAGGGATCTACTGCTGACCTCAATCTTTCTATGATACCTAGAGCTCACGAAAGCCTAGGGGTCATGAAGGACTGGGTGCAGGATTCTCTTTACACCTTGCGTGCAGAAGACGACCACCAAACGTTCTTAACAAACGTCTTGAAATTGACGAGTCTTCTTTTCACTTTTGATAGATCTGGTGCATTCAAATGTATCAGACAGGCACCCTTCAATGCCCATGATGCTAGGATACTGGACTTCGTGTATTCGGATGACCGTCATGTTAACTGCTATGTTCTCGAGGACGTCGTCAGACTCTTTGATGGCAGTCAATATACGTGCATTTCTTCAGGGTTGAAATTTTTGAAGTATGTGTCATATTAGAATGTGCTTTCGTGCACTTAATTTTTACAGACACGTCGTCAAGGCGGCGCTGTTTGTGGATTTATCAGTGTTCTGTGATTGCCTGGAAGAGGTCGTCGGCAAGATTTCTGTCTCATGGCGTCTGTATTATGATCCACCGCTTGATGGCCTCGTTCTCCCTCGAGGATGGCTCTCTTCAAACAAAGATTTTTCCTGCAAGAAGCAAGTCAGGATTGACCTACTCGTAGATGTGTTGGGTTGGGTGCAAAAGTTGTTGATGTTCCTGCGATCAGACTCGGACGCTGCCAGTCGTATGCAGTTCCACGCATGCGCTGGCAACACACTGAGCTGACGCCTTAACTTCAGGACATTACAGACTATCGCATACAAAGCTAACACCGATTCTCTGCAATGTGTTCATCTCCAGAATGTTGGCCTCCGTTCCATCTCTGTAGTCTGATGTAACACTAACAATTATTCAATGACACCTGACAGATGCAGAGCACTCTGCTTCCGTGGGTCCATTGCTTTTTATGCACCAATGATTACCATCTCAACAGCGATTACAAGTGGCTTACAATGTGAAAAATTTCGATGTCAGGCGAAAAGTCAAGGAGATTTTCGAATCTCTGCAGCCAAGAGCCAACTCTTTGTATCGAAAGTAAGTCATCCTGAACATTTACCATTATTTTCCAACTTCACACCCCTTTCAGATATGCGTACGCCGCACGTTACAATGTCAACGAGTACTTGAAGGTCATGACAGAGTACGACGTTGAGGCTAAAGTGGTCATCTCAGACCTGGTACAGCTTCTCCACAAGCGAAGGGGTTTAGCGCAGACATACATGAGATTGAAGCGGATCGAGGATATCGAATTCGCGAACCCTTCCGAGATCCCATCTCTATTGGCTTCTTCCCTGGTGGTGGCTCGCTCTGACCTGCGTGCTGATGCTCCAAGTTTCGTTCCCCGAGTCCCTCATATTGAAAAAGCTGAGGACGAGGAAAAGGTTCAGCCAGAGGAGCCTGAAGAAGAGCCTCTGGACGATGTTCATGAAGAGCCGCAGGAACTCCCGCCAGTCGAGGACGAACCTGTGCTAACACGTGAGCACGAACCCACGGAAGAGGAGATTAAAGCAGCAATCAAGATTCAATCTACCTACCGCTGGTATCGCACGCGCCACGAAGTGTTGTCACGTGCCTTTGGCAAAGGGTCGAAAGCGCAAAGGAATGCAACCTTCGTTGCATGCCTGAAGAATGTGTATGCTTTTCGTTGGGGGAAAACTCCATACCGGACGCTATATCTCTGGGCATTGCCGCATCTCATCGTGTGCCTTGACAAAGCAATTACTTTTGCTCACGAGTCCAAGAGCAAGGCAAAAAGTCTTTTGTTAAAAGAGAGTCACGAACGTCTCGAAGAATTGGGCAAACAGACGAATGAAATAAAGTGAGTTCGAGTGTTAGAGAATGAAGGCCACCTTTTCGATCACGATTGGCTGTTGGCAGTGTTCTACTCAAGAATGGTCGCAACTTGCGCAAGAAGATCGAACCAAACGCGGCCATGCACCGCGAAAAAGACAAGACTGCAATGAAACAGGCAGTTATGGATGTCAAAGCTATCGTCCATGGGCTTCCTTCCCATGAAGTTTCCGAAGAGATTCAAACTGAATTTGATGTGGCTTACCGACTGGTCATGGTGGAGAAGCAGAGTGTTGCCAAACCGGAGAAACCGACATTGAATACGGAAGATTTGGGGGAATATTAGGGAGGATTTCTGATGTATAATAGTTGCAATGGTCACTCGAACTTGAAGGTCATTTTTACTTGTACGTCAACATGGTTGGGCCACTTCACCGCGGGGCTGGTTGACAGGCTGTAAGTACCGTGAGAGCAACCAAAATAACCAAAATAAGACTGCAACTTGAACTTGAACTTATATATAACTGCAACTTGGCTGCCTCGTACTGTACTTACCCTTGCTACGCCTGACAGAGCATGATAACGAAGAGAGCATATTTAATTAGGCCATTGGGATTGAAATATTTATTGAAAAATTGAGCGAATGAGCAACTCAAATAAGTCTCACAACTCTTGACCCTTTACTACTTACTACGATGGGCAAGCCGACGCGACTTTCGCCCCGAACACCACGTACATTCGACCCACACGATGCCAGTCGCGTCAAACACACCCGCATCGGCGTATGGGACCTCTACGAGGAGGAGCACTCGGAAATCCCTGTTCCTGGCGTTTCGCGTCTCGAAGTCATCGCACGGATGTTCCAGGACCTCCCATATGTCTGGAGAATGCTCAAAGATGTCTGCAGCATTCGGCGTTGCTTGTTTCTGCTGTCCTTTCAAGTTGTGCTCGAGGTCGCGGCCTCTCTCATGCCCGCAATCTCCCTCTGGTCAGTCTCGCTCTCTCGACGCGTCTTTCCCTGTTCACGTCCTTCCCAGGTACTATGGTCAGCTTATCCTGCTGGTACGTTTCACTTCTTGTCTACTCGGACGCGTTGTTCGACATTGCACAGGTCGAAACCGCGGTCGAGAAGCGCACCATCGACACGGATGTCCTAGTCCACGCTGCCGTGGGGCGTGTCGCCTGCACTATAGTCGAGCGCCTCCTGCATTACTTCAAGTCTCACATATCCTACCCCCTGAATCTCACAATCAAACGGTTTTATGCCACCCACATATTCCACGCCTTGGCACGGCTCGACCTACCCACCTTCGAGGATCCTACTGTCCAACGCCAATTTGAGAGCGTCCGGTCCACGTCTTGGACATCCAGTGTAGCATTGGACACAATTCAAAAGACATTGAACGTCTTAACCATCACTATCCGTCTATTCTCACAGGTGTTTGTCCTCATCAGTGTACTGCGCCATCAGCGAGATGGTACGCTACTCGCACTGCTGAGTTTCTCCGAATCGCTATTCCAATGGTTCAACGGAGTGCATTCTCAGTTCACTCCATTAGGTACTTGGCCTGTTTCGTACTCCGTGGTCTCGCTCTCAAACTTTACTGTGATCAGTGTGGGCCGCGACGACCAAAGACAAAGATTATATTCATATGCAGGGCTACAAACATCTCGTGGATAACCCTGCACATCGCAAGGAGCTTGTGTCTGGCAGCCTCGGCGAGCACTTGACAAAGTGTACGCGTTCTCGCGTGATGATCTGGCAAGCATTACAACTAATCGCCCGCAGTATTCAAGGAAGCTGCCAATCGTGTCGGGGATAATGCAGGCGACTTTCTTGAGCTGAGACGGACCTTCACCTTTCGCGATCGCTTGACATTGACGTCCATTCTTCGTGAACCAATGCGCGAATTGCCTCAGGTTCGTGCACGGATCCTTGTCCCGCAAAAGCGGTCAGCTAAACACAGACTCTAGATCGTGTTCGCCGTGAGGGCGGTTCAGTATCCTGAATCAATACCCGTCTCAATTGCCTCCTTCGCACTCATAAATAACACAGCCACCACTTTTAACTCGACGCTCTTTGCTCTCCTTGGAGAATCGTTTTCTCTCGCTGACCAGTTCGCGAGCGTGCGGAAGCTATATGAAATCTCGAATATCCAAAATAAAGTTGTAGACGGAAATATACCCTTCCTTGGAAATAAACAGGACCTCTGCCACGGAATCACTATTGAATTTAGGCAAGCATAGGTGTAGCTGTATCAATGCACCAACCTAACGTGTCCTCAGAAACGTATCCTTCCGATACCCGGGTTCAGAACAATACGCACTCCATAATGTCTCATTCAAGATCGGAGGTGGGCAGCTTTGTGTAAGCTATTTCATGCAAGAACACGCTTTGTCACTCATCCAATGTTTGGCTGTTGTTGCAGGTCATTGTTGGCGCAAACGGCTCAGGGAAGAGCACGATTTTGAAACTAATCTCACGCATATATGACCCTACCGAGGGTACGATTTTTATTGACGATCAGGACCTCAAGACACTCAAGCTTGCTGATCTACGCCGTGCTATGTCGATCCTCTTCCAGGATTATACTCACTTCCCGTTGTCGGTCAGTTTCCAGTTCACCATTTTGTCGGAACGCAGCGTGACTCTACACCCTCTTCAGATTAAAGAAAACATAGCTCTGGGAAACCCCAACCTCGCACCAGACGATGACAAAATACGAGAAGCAGCCCGTCTAGGCGGCGCTGAGGAGTTCATCGGCGAACTCCCAGAAGGATTTGATACCTATCTCGACCCGCCTGTGAGGGATTATTACTCCGCCCTGCCCGAAGGCACCACTACGCTCTTTGGACGCCGGTTGGGCTACAACAATGTTCGTGGCGCTGGCTCCATGCGTGAAATCGAGTCGTCGACGTTGAGTGGGGGACAGATGCAGCGGCTGGCCGTGTACGTCCAGTCACTTTGACATGCAAACAAACCGCGGTGCTGAAATGTTCCCTCGTTCCCGCCCAATCCCTGCTGTCCACTATGCGTATTAGATCGCGGACGTTTATGCGTTCGCTGATATCAGAAACGGAGTCCTCTGTTGGTCTTTTGTTGTTTGATGAGCCAAGTGCATCACTCGACCCAACCGCAGAGCATGGTACGTCACCTCAATTCCCCTGCTCCGCCCAATGGGTTGTTTACCTTCTATCACGCTCCCCAGATTTGTTTGAGAGACTGCTTACCCTACGGGGAAACAAGACCATGGTGTTTTCCTCGCACAGATTCGGAAAGTTGACGCGACATGCAGATCTCATCCTGTGTGTCCTCTCCCTCTTGTTCGCACTCATATGGCTGATCGATGGTTCTCCCCAGGTACATGGATGGTGCAGAGATCCGGGAAGCGGGTACACATGAGGCATTGCTGGCCCAGGACGGCGAGTATGGACGGACATGGAAATTACAAGCTAAAGCGTTTCTGTAACATGGTTAAATTCGGCACCGACTGTAAACTCTGTTGGTCTGGCGGTTATTCGTCTGTGTGGTGCGACCTGTGAGACAGAATGGTTTCGTCGATCCTGTGGATCGTGGAAGTGAATTGGCGATGGATAGATGAAATGGTGCGATTGCCATCAGAAGAGAAATCCTTGAGTCCATTTCAGCCCGAGGTACAAGTTGCGCGATCATTGCCACTGGCAACTTCTTCGCGTGCTAGCCTGAGAGTTCAAAAACTTATTTCAAGCCGACATTCCTCACAGCTGGGGTTAACATGACACCAACACCACCCGGGCATCTGGTTCCAGTACTCCGAGCTAACCATAGCTGCCACTGGCAGTGCGGGCATCAGGTACGAGAATGATTTAGTACTCGATGCTAGTAACACCTTGTAGCATACATGGTTCATTCAAGAGAATGGGTGTAATGCTAACACCCGTCGAGCATTTACTATCACGTTCCTGGTGTGTTCCGTCGATTCGCCAGTAATCTTCTGGCGATTGAAGACAGCTAGTCAACCGGTGCGTGCGGGTTCTCCACCCCGTCAGCCGTAGGAGAGACGAGTGTAACCTATGACGTATCCTCGCTCGTCGTCGGACCCAGCTTGGAGTTTTGGAATGCGGCTGACATGATCTCCCTGGCGGGTATAAAAGGTCGATCGTCGCTCCAGGTATCACCATTCCTTTTCTTCCTCTCTTTCTTCCTCTTCTTCTTTTCTTCGCTCTCTGCTCGTGTTCCAGCGGGTAGATTGCTTTCGGTGACGGTGTGGCATCTTTGGGCATCGGCAGGCAGCTCGGTCATTCGTCGTGCGAGGTAAGTTCGTCGTTCACAACGACGCCCTGCTGCGTCGTTGACGCGTGTGACAAAGATGTACTATGTCAGGTTCCCCGTGGTTCCAGGTGTAAGTAAAACGCATCAGCTTCGAGTCTGGGAGTGGTGTGTGCTGATGTCAAACAAACGTACTCGCCGCGACAGGTCAGGCTGTGATCCTCTCCGCTCTGTCAACCGACGTGGAGGGTAGTGCGCACGATCCCGACCCCAACCCCCAACCTGGACCGACAGCTCGTGCACCGCCAGTGATGACCACGAAGTACAGCACTCGTTCAGTTGCTTTCGCGGTCGTCTATCTGGTTGTCGACTGGCTTGGCGGTGTGAGTCTACCTCGTTCAATATCGTGGCGATGTAGTTCAATTGACATTGCTCAGGTAGTTACCGGCGGGCAAGGTCCATAGTTCTGGGTCTGTTGCCCCGAAGGATCCCGTCGTCATCCTATACCCCTTTCTCCCCTTTTATTTCCAACTATCGTCGCTCCTTTGAACTCGGTTTCCATTTCTTTCTCAGGTGTGTTGACCGCATTCAGCTTTGTAACATTTTTCTTGACGCACTCCAGCAGAAAAAGAAAACTTCAAAAAAATCAGAAATTTTCAAAATCCAAAAAAAGGTTTCTTCTCCTTTTCAGGTGAGCGAACCTTTGCAATTGTGCTTAACTCTCCATTGACGTGATTTGGCTGCCAGTTCCTTTTCCTATTCCTCAGTTCCGTTTCTGTAGTGCGTTGACCATCCCTGCTCCACCCACTCGGTACTAAGCTCTTACGCTCCGCAACAGAAAATATAAAAAGGCACAAAAAAAACAGAAAATTCAAAACTCCAAAAAAAGGATTTCATTTCATTCTCAGGTAAGTAACTTGCGATTCACTTTCTTGTCCTAGTCGCCCTTCTGACACTATTCGGTCTTAGTTCCATTTCGGTCTTTCTTTCTTAGTAATGTAAAGGTATCTCGCAGGACTTCGATTCGATTCTGACGCTTTCCCGCAGAGTAAAACATAAAAATCAGAAAATTTCAAAAATCAAAAACAGGTACTGTGCGCTCCGACATCCTCTTCATCATTCTGCTGACACGACACGACCGCCAGTCATTTTTTATCTTGTTTCTATTCCAAGTTCCAACTATCGTCACTCGTTTGAACTCAGTTTCTTTTTCTTCTTGGTGTGTCATCATCCTACTGCTCGCTCTGCTGATGCGACTTTTACTCTCAGTCTTATCTTTCCGTTTCAGTACCAACTATTGTCATTCCTTTGGATTCGGTTTCCTTTTCTTCTTCGTACGTCGTCTCGTAGTCTCGCAGAGCATACTCTAACGTGTTACAGCCCAGAAAACGTTCAAAAAAAACCCCAAAAAATCAGAAAATTAAAAAGACCACGGAACGATGCCAACGATCTATCAACGACGATTGCACACGGTATCGCAAACAAGCTCTCCTTGACCCATTCGTGACGCTCCCCGGTTATTTCTTCCCCTCCTGCTCTTCACCTCCCCGGACGCATCTTGTGTTTTTAGCGCCAGCTTTCTGGCGGAAATTCCTCGATGCGCCCGTTGTCCCCCTTCCTTTTCTTCCGACTCGGCCCAAGGCAGCGGGTTCGTCTTGCAAGTTTGGATCTCGGATTTCGCCCATGCAAACCCGACCCAAGACTCGATCATCTTTGTCGCCGACCTTCGAGCTCGACTTCTCTCAATGGTACAGCAGTGCGGTCTCGGAATGGCCCTCGCACTCTTCAACCGTCGCTGCTATTTGCCGGACACTTTGAGGAGCGGTTCTTTGGTGCGACAAGGTTTGCATGCGATTTGAGCTTGTTTCGCAGTGGTTTTGCGTGTATGTAGACAGATTAGTTGAGGGTGTATCGTTCTGTGGACCCAAAAAAACACATAAAATGGCTTAAACTTTTTGGACTGCCTGGACAAACTCTCGATGCTCGCCATCATATCAGGCGCTAAGCATCAGACCAGACGGAATGCCATATGCATTCTCAGGCTAGCGACGGTTAAGTTTATCAACCTGGCGTCTATACTGTCCAACAGTACCAGAATGATCGCCTTCTAGTCCTGCCCACTAAAAGAAAGTCTGCTACGTTCACGTTCCAACATCCCTACAGCGCATGTTGTGTCCTTGACTTTGTCATGTACCGGGGATGCGCTGTCTTCCCTTCATTATGTTCGTGCCTCGCCTCTTGTTGCGTGTAAAATAACTTCACGCAGCTAGGCCGATACCACATGAGCCAGAATTGCATGCGTCCGAGTCGTTTGTGGGTGAAACGACGACGCATTATTCCAGGGAACGTACTAGTCGTATCTCGTACTTGAGCTAAGAGCCAGGTACTAGGTCGATTTCAACTTCCGAGTCTGAAATATTCAATATGACTTACGATCTCAGACACGTGGGGGGAGAGAGGCCAACGTGCGTGATGAATGGGTGATCTGGTCTTAGCTCGAGTTTGAGTGCACAGACGCGGCGATCGAACCGTAACTCGAGCAGGAGGAGTAACGAGCCAGCCTGTCGTCTGCAAACATAAGTTGGAAAAGGGTGGGTCCTGGGTATCCAATCAAAAATTGATGATCGCTCAGAGATTGATTTGAATCACTTTGGAGAGGTAGGAGATGGGAGAGATCTCGAGGATGAACGCCACGCACCGTGGGGTGGTTCAAACGGGCTCGGGGACTGACTGGGACCACTCGGGCGTAAGCGTCGACTCCGACATCGGTAAAGCTGTTGAGTACTGTTGGAATCTTTCTCTAGAACATCACTGATCATCGTGTTTGCTGGGCCACGTCAGGGTTAGTCATGTTGCAGTTGCCGTTATGTTCTTTCCTGACGAGTGTCACTACTCACTGGCAGAGAAGCTCTTCCATTCTCACTATGTAAGTACATGCATACCACTGTTTTCCACCAAATCAGAGGTCTTGGTGATTAAGTCAGAGCAACGCTGTCACACTCACCACGCACCATTTCAAGGAATTCGAGGAATTAAAGTGTACAGGGACGAGGAAGTGCACCAGCTTTCGTCAATGTGGCATGCACAAAGCCTGTGTAACAAGTAAATCATTGGATCATCCGAGTTCGGATCGTGAGGGTGAGAAGTCAAAAGAACTTGAGTCACTGTAAGTATTGAGATCTCGAGGATCCAACACCTGTATTATACATGAAGAAATACATTCTCAATTGCACACTATACATCGTCGACAATCTGAACGTTACAACAACCCAAGTCGAAGCAGTGAATTCAGCACAGCGTTCCGTGGACGATTTTCAAGCAGTATTCGAGCCTAGACTTTGACCTTCTCGGAAAGGAACTTGGACCATTCTACTTCACCCCAAGAGCTGGATACTTCGCTTGCAACGAGACCATCCCACAACGTGGTGGGTGAGACATGGATTCCATTCTGCCTGGAAAACTTGACTAGAACAGGAGCATTAAAATCGAGCACTCTTCGCGAGGCAGTCCGAGCTTACTTGTGTATTTCAAATCGTCCGTGACGGCCACCCCACCGTTCGGGGTGCCTTTCAGTCTGAGGAGGTCCTTGAATACCTCCACCTTGCCGTCGTCCTGAATCACGGAACTCGCTACCACTGCGAGTTTCTCGCGGATCTGCAGGGGAGTGAGGGTCGAAGAGGGGATATCATAGAATCCCTCTTGTTCATCAAATAACTGGTCAATCCGAGTCCGTATCAAGTTACAGCTGAGGCACGATAAGATAACACGAAACGCCGTACTTTTCGGGAAAAGGGCCAAAAGTGTTCAGGGGAAGCTCGGATAACCTGGGAATCGATCCATCAGAAATTTGACTTGACTGATTTATATCGCCGAGAACTGACAGCGAGCGCAGCTTCGTGGGTGAGCGTCGACGACGCATGCCAGGGCTGAACTTGCTGCCTCACGATGAGCTTCACTTTCCCGTAGTATTTGCCGCCCTTGTCAAACCAAGGTTTGAGCACGGTGTCGATCCTGCGCGAGATCTTGGCACTATGGAAGGGGTATAAATTCTCTGCATGCTGATTATATACGATAAAAACCTGAAGGGACAGACATAATCCACTGCCAATGTGACGTCAGTTGATTCGGAATGAGCCTTTCGGAATGTTACTGACAGAAGATCTCCAGGGTGTGTGGAGAATCTCTTGTTCCAATGATAATCGACGGGTCGAGGGAAGGTTGTAAGGCCATGTTAAGTCGAAATGGAAAGAGGAAGAGAATCAGGCCCCTCTTATATAGGGAGGAGCGATAATCGCATAATTTCATTAGAATGACGACATCGATCTTATCTCGAGAATCACCCCTTCTGGTCGAGCAAGTAGTTGAACTAGACGAGTGCCAGGGAGACACTTCTCAGTGCTAAGGAGCGGTTCGCAATTATGGGACGAAGATGCTAGGTGTTTTGTTCAACTGTATTTGTTCGCTTGGTATCTTCCCTTCAGAGCGTAACTGGCTAGATCATCTGGAACGGGATACGCACTCGGCTGACGTCCTCTTACGGGTGGTCAGCATCTGCAAAGTCCCGTCTAATCTGACTGGTCAATTTGATCTGAGATTCGACTCAGGTTAGAATCTATTCCTTGGTCGATCTCGACCATTACATTCTATTTCTCGTTTCTACAGAATTTTACGGTTCTGGATCACGATGTTCGGTGACTGTCGTTCGTTGTGTTCAGTGACGAAAAGCCCTGTGCAGCTGTGCTTGGTCGGAGTGGACTTGAGTGGGCGCTCTTGGTTGGAACCAACAGCTTGTTGTTGTTTGTTCGACTACAGTCATCGATTCATCGACGTATGGCGGTCCCATTCACTACCTTCCTAGTGCAACTGTCGGAGAGCGTACAAGCTGAGGATGGACAACGTTTGGCATACCTGCTCCGGCCCACCAGTCCTCACGGGAAGGATTTAGTGAAGGAGTTCAAAAATCCATCGGTATGTGGCCCAACAGGTTATGGGGTTTCTCAGTTTTTCATTGCACCTCCAGCGTGACACACTGATGAACCAGTACAGTGGATGCATAGAGAATCCATGGGACGAGATTGCCGTTCGATACGTGATGGTGACGTCCCACGTCGCACGGAAACGGCCAGGAGAAGCATTCAACGAACAGTCTCAGCTTATATCGTGCGTTTATGCTAACTTCGGACTCGTGGAAGACTGAAGCGTCGCGCAGGTTCTTCTTCAGGTTCTTCAATCAGAACACAGGGTGGACTCTGCCCGTGTTGTTCTCCACGCTACGCGATCTTCGCGATCTCGCCTTCGATGTCAGTTCCTCGTTGCTGTGGTTTTCGTACTGATACACATCATCGGCTCAGGCTGACTTCCATGCAAAATGCAACAGTCAGAGTAGTGAATGCATGGAGAGCGCAGCGGGAGTAGTGGCGAAGGCATTCAGCAACTGTATGACAGATCGGTGTGTCTCAATGGACATGTCGCAGGTCTCATTTACTCAATGAAATAAATTGTTGCAGAACATCACCGGCGGACCAATCTCGGAAATGGGGGATCTATTATGTTGTCGGTCTTGTCATGAAGTGCTATTTCCGTGTACGTTTCTATTATACTATCCCACATCCATCCAGTATATAATTCGAAACCAGGTCAAACGGATATCCTTGTCAAAGAACATCCTACGAGCGCTGGACGCGAACCCGGATATACCTCCTCTGACCGCCTACCCCCGCTCACATCAAGTGTGTCGCATCTTGGTGATGCCGGCCCACCCCATGTTGCTAAAGGTCGACTATTGACTGCAGGTCACGTACCGATACTATCTCGGAATGCTAAGCTTCTTGAACGAAGACTACGCAAAGGTAACATTCGTTCCGAACTTGTCCTACAGCGACCGCTCACCTTTCACCACAGGCAGAACAGGAGCTCACGCTTGCATTCTACAATTGTCATATCCAGGCACACAGAAATCAAGAGTAGTTAACCCGCTACCATCTTCCCGCGCATGGAAAACGCTGAGATGCGCTTTGTAGACGAATCTTGACCTGCTTGATCCCATTACGCATCTTGCGCGGTCACCTCCCATCCAGGATACTGCTCGATCGGTTTCCCATCTTGGACGAACTATTCTTGCCATTCATAGCCGCCATCCGCACCGGCGATATCACTGCATACGATGCAGCGCTCGACCGTTGGGAGCGGCGGCTCGTTGAACTGAACCTGTGGATCACGATAGAAAAAGCGCGCGAGCTGTGCATCCGGGGATTGTTCAGACGCGTGTACGTCTTTCCCCACACTGTTCCTTACGTTTCCGTCTTTCTTTCTGTATCCGCAATGCTGAACCTTGGTTCGCAGATGGGTCGCAAGTGACAAAAGTACGCGGATCCCCGTAACTATGTTCCACTCTTCGCTGCAGATCTCCGGAACCGACGTTTCGATGGACGAGGCCGAGTGCTTCGTCGCAAACATGATCTACAAGGGATATATGAGGGGATATATATCGCACGAGAAGAAGATGGTCGTGTTGGCAAGTACGAACGCGTTCCCTAGGCTCGGAGACCGACAGTCCCCGTATGCGTTACTGTAGTGGTGCCCGGTCCATGGTCAAGTTTGGCCACCTGGATCGGGAAGTCGAATGCGGCGAATATTACTGTTGCGTTATGATCGCGCGTATGAGCTCTGTGAACTATGATATCCTTGCTGATATCTCGTTCGTTCGTTCGGACTTTGTATAAATCATATATGAAAGGGATCAGTCTCAAACAGATATCATGCACTCCATAACTGACACAGCCCGACGTGTACCTTTCGTAAAGGTAAAGGTGCCTTTCCTGCAGATGGATGTGTGCTCCACGATAGTGATCAGTGATTTTGGTCAATCCAATTTCTATCTGTAATAAAGTATCATATTGATCACACCCAGGGTCTCACGTCCATCCACCAAGGTTTCTATCAAACCTTGGGCAAAAAAACCCTCCCGCAATGCCCCGCCCACTCAGTGGCGACCAATTCCTCCACAACCACGGGCACTACGTGGCTTCGCGGGTCGCTCGTGCGGAGCGCCTGGAGCCAGTTGTGCCGCGGCAGCGGTTTGGACAACA
>JBBPPF010000677.1:0-16701 GCA_038091815.1 Leccinum obscurum | reverse complement strand
GGGATGATTCAGAATTTTGGATGATTTATGTCCGATTCTTCGAACTGCGCGCGGGCGCGTTTGATGTCCTCTTGCATGAATAAAAGTTCTTCCATCCGAGCGAGCTTTTTTGCATCGGCCGGCCTTGATAAAGCTCGCCGTAGGTCTTCTATGGACAGTCGAGTCCTCCGTTGTGGACCTCCTGCCGTTTGGCACTATTCCGAGTATGTCATGAAACAAGTCTGCCATCCAGCAAAACGAACGCACCACATCAACGATAAACTCGACCAGGATTTCTTCCATCACGTTCACAGTGTCAGCCGCCGGGTTTCTGTCGTCTCCAAAACCGTACATTAGGTTCTTTACTGAGTGCAACACAATCAGACCCGACACAGCCCTTCTAAGAATCATGAACGAACTGACGTTCTTTAGTAAAAAGACCCTTGAAGTTGGCATTCTTGCGACCTCGCCCAGTGCCTCCAGTGCTTGTACCGGCTGTGGCACCTGTCTCGCGCACATATGACGGAGTGTAAGAGGAGAAGGTGGTCTGTCTTGGAGTAGGGGCCACTGATGGAGTTGCAGCTGTTGCGGGGGTATGAGGAGTCTGTGCTGCAGTTGTCCTTGCCACCTGCGGTGTGGTTTGGGTCTGCTGCTGGGGGATGTAGCTGTAAGGGTACGGCCATGCGCCATAGCCAGTTACGCCAGAAGCATATGCGCTCTGGTAGGCTGCTGCGTAACCCTGCGGCTGATACGTGCCAGGTGTTGCAGGATGGTAGGCGGCATAAGAATAGGAAGTTCCGGTAGGATTGTGTTGGTAGTGTGAGTAAGACATACTGTATGTACAAATCGGGTTGCCTACTATAAACTTCTACCCGTCCGCGTCATCACCGCCTCTCTCCAGCGTCCGTGCACTGTCCATCATCTGCCGCACTTTCTGCCACTCTATCTCAATGATGCCACGCTGATCTAACCATTCCACCATCTTATCCGCATCGTGGAGGTCGCGCGGAGGTTTGATCCCGCCGAAATACGCAACCTTGACAAATCGTCGGGACCCGTCCTGAGCTTCCAGGATTTGCCGTTGCAAGGATTTATAGAGTGAATACTGTGTAGTTTAGCCGGTCTCACATACGAACATTCTGCAGGACTGGACGAACCTCCCAGTGACTGAATCGATGATACGCTTGAGTGCGTGCTGCGCAAAATCGACCAACATTGAACTCTGCCTTCACCTCCCGCTCACCATCTGAATTGCTACCTTGGTCCATGTCACCATCTCCGTTTTCGCGTTCATCTGATTCATCGTCAGATACATCCTGCGCATTAGCATGAGTAAAGATCAGGAACAATACGAATGGTTATACCTCGAAATCATACTTGTCGTATCGCTTTCCACTCAGTCGCGCAATCAACGTGGATAACCTACCACCTAGATGGCATGCATCGCAGTAGGGAATTGCGAAGGATAAAGGAACGAGGGAAAGTTTTGGATATGCTTCTAAGGTTTGCTTGAAGTCAGATCTCCATACGGATGATGCCACCAGTGAATCGCGTAGCCCGCTCAGTTTGCGGCGAGTTACCTGAAGTGGCACGGAGAGATACTCCTCCTCTGATGACATAGTGAACCATACAGTTTTGGTGGACTACGAGGAATCATACCTTTGAGAGCGCGTTCGAAAAATGGGCCTCTGTCACCCAAAGGTTGGACGGCTACGTGAACAAAAAGTTGACAGATAATCTTGAAATGGTGTACTAGATCCTGGTGAGTGCTCAAACTGAATTCGAGAGGAAGTTGTATCGCAGGGACGCCATGCGCATCGTCGACGATGAAGTTCTCTTCACTGTCATCAGTTCCATCATTTGAAGCACCTGAGCCCCCGCTGTGATGCGGCTTGGCGCCTTTGAACGGAGCCTCTGCAGAACTTTCTGACAGCTCGATTTCTGAGGGAGATGCGGACACTGGTTCGCCACGTTTCTTGCCCTTGAGCACTTGGGGGAAGAAGCAATCAGTCGAATCGTTCTAACATCGATTGACTTTGAACTCACTCTTCAACTTTTTCAAATTCTTCTGGAAAGCCGTCAGCTTGCCCCGCGAACGCAGACGACTCTCGAGCACTTTTAAAGAATGATAGGCACTCCCGACGGATGGCTAGCAGCCAGACTACTCACGATTTCCGGCGTCGAGTATATCATCGTCTTCCTCAGGGGTCGAGGGTCTTGTACCCCTGATCAACTTGCGTTTGCGAGGTCGAGTGTCACTATCGTTCTCAGAGTCAAGAACGGCTTTCTTTTTCCCTTTGCGACGTCGTGGTGGTCTAGCTATTTCCTCCACTGATTCGTCGCTTATCGTGGCAACGGGAATAACATGGGCGCTCATGAGACTGGTCCGTTTCTTTGGGCGGCGGGGGGAATTGTCTTCGTCGCTAATTTCAGCGACTTGCGGCTCGAAATGTATGGCGCCGACGTCACTATCTGCATCTTGGGCCTGGTTGAAGTCACCGGACGAGGTACTGGAGATTTTACGCGTCCGCTTTCGAGTGGAAGGACCAGGACTGGGACTCTTTGGAAATAAAATGGATGGTGATGATGGGGGCGATGAACTGAGAAAATGGAGCAGTGTTTGCTGCTTGGGTTTCTGAGAAGACGGTCTTCGCCGCGTTCGCTGAGACATCACAGACTCTGGTCCTCCTGTCCGAGTGATCGTTCTGGTTCAAGGTAGTGAATTATGGCAGCATGATTTCGCTATTAGGTTACTCCTCTTGAACGCCAACAATATTAGGTCTACATGGCCATGACTATGTCGACATTGGACCGTGTCTATATAATGTTACCCATCACCAGTCCATCACATCAGGCTGCACGAAGCCTGGCTTTCCGTGCCTTTTTAGTTTTATCCTTCAAGATGGTAGACCCAATGAACCAGCCAATTCCGGAGAGTCCGACTACGAGCAAGAACGCAGGTAGCCGGACGGCCCATTCGCGAGGAGGAAAGTAACTGTGTATGGGACTTGCAGAGTCGAAGAACGGCTGTGAAATGAGGCGTGAATCGCGGGGAATGTGATAGGGATGGTTTCAACTGACGAGAAGGATGGCCCAAGTAGTGTAGTAGACGAAAACGAACGCCGCGACGAGCAGCATAGAACCACCGAGCGCCTTGTCACTCACGGCCTGTCGTGACAGCTAACTGGTTACCCGTACGACCAGCTCTGAACGAACTCACCATCGTTGACTGTGCGCGCAGTGACGGTTCGTGTCTAAAGTAGCTCCGAATCGGACTCCATCGTTAGCAAACATCCTCGTGTTCCTTGGCAACGACCCCAAAAGTCTTGCATGAGCGTCATTCTCAATGTCATCCATGAACTCTCATGCTGTCGCGTCGCTTGCCCATGTCCGGATCCTCCTCCTCCCAGTTGGCCAGATTCCTAGGGCCGCATTCGATGCTTATGCCGCAGATATACGGTCATTCGAGTCCATACGCCTAGGTGACATACCTGGAGATGCCAAAGATGAACGAGGTGAGCTGAAACATGACCTGGCATTCATACCCTCACAAATGTAAATCCAGCACGTTTTCTGCCGAACCCACTCTCGAGTGGTTATCTGCAACTCAGCTTCTCTTCCCATCCTAGCTTGCATTCCCACTCGCCGCTCTGCCTATTCCGACCCTCGCACTTCAATTTGGGTATCATCGGGATTGGTGCTTGTTCTTCTTCTCAGCCATTGTCGTCCACTTTGGAACAATTTGAGAACGTGTTGGCCGAGGTCTCTCCGGAAACTTCCACATTCCCGCTCGCCAAAACATGCTTTGCGTTTCAGGAGGACGAGGAAACCAACGTTAGCCTCGGAGAAAATCCTCCCGGTCTGTCTATGATCCCGAATGCACTCGGGAACAAGAAGTTGTACATAGGAACATTACTCGCCGACCTATGCTCGCAAATCTTGAGTGAATTTGGACGTCTGGTGTGTAACGCCGAACTCATGCTATATCTCCGTCTCACAACATCAGGTTCATACATTGGAAACTCCGTTAGGGAACGAGTATCTCAATGCCGTCCTCTTTCCTATCCTGCCTCCGGCCGCGGAGATGCCGTTCTCTCTCGAATCCGACTCGCAACTCTTTCAGCCAGCTTTTCCTTCTCAATCTAGTCAATCAGAATTTGGCGCATCGCATCTATCTATCCCGGCAAACAATGGAACGACGCGTAACTCATCTGGCCCTGCCGCACCACAACGTCATTCCACGCTGAGTCCCCAACCCAATAAAAAGCGCGTCAGCGCAGTGGGAACAACTTCTTCTCATGCAAGGCTCTTCAAAGTTTACGGAGACTTCTTTCTGTTAGCGGGGAGGACACAGGATGCCAAGATTTGGTCGGTGGACCTCGTTTTTTGGGGCGATTCTATGAATGACAACCTTCAAGGTATCAAGAGGCACTGAATTTGTTCAAGACCGGAATGGACCCCATTTGGCATGCATCTGCCATGGAAGGCTTGGCAGTCATTTCTGTCATCGACTCTTGGGCTGCTGGCCAAGGACTAGTAAGTCTCTGTTGTCGTCGACAATGGTTTCCTTTATACTTTTTCACAGGACGCATCGGTCAGTGATGCAAAGGATCCCTGGATGGAGATCAATGAGCAACTATCACAAGCCATTGCCCTATATCTCAAGGCCAGTGTTCTGTCCGATACCACGCAAGACTATTCGTTGTTAGCATCCATTTACACGTCGGCTGTCCTGCGACAGACTTCGCTGCTATTCTGCGTTTGGTCATCGAAAGGGTGGGGAGCATTGGCCTTTGCAACGATGCTGCAACCAGATGTCACGACCCATTGGCAGAAGGTTGTCTCTGATAACTCTTGGACCAACCTCGAACGGCTCAGTGTCATCACTGGTATCACTCGCTCACAGATAGCCAACGCGGTCTCACAGGCACACGGTCCCTGGCTGCTGCACCTTGGTCCTCAAGAGCGTCTTGTCATCTTGGAGTTCATGGCAAGTATCTACAATTGCTTGGGATACAGGCGCAAGGAAGCATACGTCCTCCGGGAAGTGGTTAGCTGTATCATGGACTTGGTTGTCTGTGGTCGTGAAGAGTTTCAACTTCAAAAGTCCGAAGTTGGAGGTCCCGCCTTGGTCGTTCGCGCTGCTGGCCTCCAGAATGGAGATGACAATACTCCTACAAGCAACGGTGGCTTGGCTTTTCGACCCAGCGAGAATATGCAAGGCAACCACAGTATACTCGGGATTATTGCGTACGCGTGCAAAGCTCTTGGCGTCAATCTGGAATCCGTGAATGTATCCCCGTCATCAAATGCTGAGGTGGAGGGGTGTGATGACGCACAGATAGTTCCCTTCGAAACCTCATCATTAGTCGAGTCCCTGAATACTTCATTTGGATGGCCGGAACTCCAAGTAGGAGTCGTGCGTGAAGCCATTGCAGTCGCTGAGGCACTTCCTGGTCAGTATCCGTCCTTGCCATACACTCAATCTCACGGATCCGATAGATCAACTGGCTGTGGCTCGATTTGCTTTATCTGCTCTCAAGACCATGCATTCTACTCTTTCCGTTCCGGATCAATGTCATTTGTATCAAACAGCATCTAGGGCGCTTGCTGTGACGCGGCGGCGTGGTGATTCATCGATGATCGAGTACTGGGCAGGACATCCTGTTCAAAGTATTGCCGTGTTGCCGTGAGCATTTCCGTGTATGGTGCTTTCGCTGGCGGCTCATGATTTCTCCAGTCTCCCCCCGCACCGCATTCCGGCCGAGAAACCACTCTCATTGTTAGCCACAAATAGTTCCAGACCGCGTGCCATGACTATTATTTCCGGCTCAGATAACGACTTGTTTTTATACAATCCCCGGAAGTTGGTCAACCAGCAAGTAAGTTGAGCGAAATGACTATCTTTGAGTTGCTAAGAGATTGTATGATAGGGCAGGATTACCATCGTTCAGAATGAACTTGCTGAGCTAGTGATCGCTTTGCACAATCCTTTTGTGTTCGAGCTAGAACTTCACAACGTGTCACTAATGCAAGTACTTTTGTCTGAGCATCCCCAATTTCGTAGCTGACCCCTTCCAGTACATCGGGAGTCGAAGTCGAATGCAGTGCTATCGGGTCAATCATAATCCCTCCAAACACTGTCCATGCTATCACAGTGTCTGCAATTGCCAAGCAGCCAGGTACCTTGATTGTCAAAGGCTGCACAGTCCATGCTCCTTATGGGGCCCCAAAGAGAGTTTACGTTCCGATGTCCACAGAAACCGAAGAAGAGCACCAGTCGCGGCGGCGAAGCATGGTGATATGCGAGAGTGGGAGGACAAAATATTCGGGACTCAATTCGAGGGCATGGGATAGGGGCGGGAAACGTTTCACCAGCCTCTTGTCATCATCCAAGCTGAAAGCGCAATTCTTGGAATGCGTTGTCGTTCCAGAGCAGCCGTTGCTTCGGCTGAGATGGACTTCCCTCACGCACGCGGCAGTGATGCTTTACAATGGCGAGAAGTGCGTCATCAAACGAGGCGAAGGTGTCTCCCTTTCTTGATATCTGCTTCCAGGTCTACCATTCGACTCACGCTCGAGAATATCTCCCCTCTACCGGTCGACTTTTTTACGCTGTCGTTTGATGATTCCACGATTGCTCCTGCACAAGAGGCATTGGCAGAGGGGCAACTCAGCGTTTTCGAAGTATTCGAAACAGAATACGATCTCATTCATCGAAAAGCATTTTCGTGGAACAAAGACAAGGAGGTCAAAGTCATCAATCCAGGTCAAAAAATTGTTGTGTCTGTTGCGTGCTTTGGAAAGGTCAAATGGTGCGTTTCCGAAAATCTATATTTCCGAAAATTATCATGCTCTCCCTATAGTACCAGTGGTACTGTCCGTGTCTCATATGCATACGTTCGTCGCAAAGATGAAACACAAACTCCACCTGAGATGTTCCATACAAGACAGCTGACATATCCCATGACCGTCACTGTATACCACATGCTAGAGTGCCACGACATGAACATCATGCCTTTGGATGCACTCAGCAATATCAGCGACGAGTTACTCCAGAAGAATGCCGATCCGCATGAATGGTGTCTATTCTCCGTTGAAGTACGGAACACTTACGGATCCCCATTTGAAGTTGCGTTCGACAGAACTCAGCGAGGTAATGTGGATTTTTTCCACCTTTATCATGAAGCGTGCTCATCAGGACAGAGGTGCCGGATGCTGTAACACGTTCTGTTGTTCCCCCTGGCTCGACCTCCCGGTAAGTCAAAGCTTATGTCGGATTGCTCGTTCCCCGTCGGCTAACTGAGTCACCTTCGATCAGAATCATACTCCCCGTCAGAAGGTTCCGGCTATCCAATGATGTCATTTCACGACCCATTCCCACCCTATCAGACCGCCAGTTCGTCGTCTCCAAGTCCAGTCTGAGTGATGCAGAAAACAAGGCTCAGAGGGAATTGTTTTGGTACCGCGAGGAACTGTTGGGTATGGTCCACGGCCGTTGGAAAGAGGTACCTGAGATATCTCTTACTGTTGCACGGGCGATCGCTGACTTCTCTCAGGCGAATGGTAACCGCAACGGAGATTTGTCCCTGAGACAGCAACGCATAACGACTCGCATGCTAAAGGCCCTCAGGACGGATCTGACTCGCATCGATTTGTCACTGGTGCAATGTTGTCCCGAACAGACAACGGTCGGACGATCGGGTAGAAAGTTCACAGTGACACCACACGAGGTTGTGAACTTGGCGGTCAAGGTCACCAACACTGGTCGTATGTCGATCGGGCCCGTCTTTCTGTCTCCTTCCTGTTAACCATGTCCCCAGCCTCGATCTTGGTAATGATGCTGAATTTATCGACGAGTCCGGAGGAGCATGTTCTTTTACAAGGCTCTCCGACGGACGTCACGCTGGGCCGTGTAGGGAGCGGCCAATCTCAAGTCGTGCAAATTCCACTCTGCTTTCTGACTGTTGGGCACTTTGAAATTACCGTCGAAGCAAGACAACTGGGAGTTGCGGGAGACGAAGGACGGACAGGAGTCGCTCGCCTGTGGGCAATCACCCTACCGGACAATTCGTTTCGAACTACGTTTACGGATGTTGGGTAGTTGCCATGCTCTCGAGCGGCGCCAGTTGTAACCATCAGACATCAATCATATCTTAATTCGTGATCAGGTTTTGATGTCCATTCATTCTGAAAGCCCGACCTGATCATTGCATTGTCTGACTTGGAGTTGAAACGTCGACTTCAGACTGCAAACAGCTGAGATTATCAAAAACGCCGGGCTCCAAGAACCAAAACACGCAAGATCAAACACAAACAACGACGGAGGAAAAATTGTAGTCCCACCGAGGATTGAACTCGGGACCCTTGCATTATTGTAACCGCATAAGTACAACGCTCTGACCACTGAGCTATGGGACTATCACTTGATGTGGCCCCTATGAATAATAATATTCTCACAGGTGACTGATGACGAGTTGTTCACCGTACTTCGAGGCTTAATTATTCTATGGTTCCAGAAGCCGTGCCTCCTCCTCACATCCATTATTGGATATGTGCAAGAACCTCGTTCCAACCCTCCTTCCTTGTTCTTCCGAATGAGTGATCCACAAGATAGCTTTCAGCTCGCTCTCCTCAGATCGCAATTTGGCAGAAATGAAGTTTTCGACCAGCGCTGTGGAGTGAGGATCAAGTGCAGAGGTCGGTTCTGTAAGGAATGAGAACACAACTTGGTCAGGACGAGAGGGTACCGACAAGTGAGCACTAAATTTACTGACCGTCCAAGAGCAACACTTCTGCAGTGTCAAGGCCGAGCGCGGTGGCCAGTGCAATCCGCTGCGATTCCCCACCACTCAGACTTGACCAGTTCCTGTCCCAGAGTTCTTCATCGATTCCCCAGGTTTTGGAGATCTCGATTGGGTATGTGAGCCTCCTATCGTCGGCGACACCCTTGGGAATCTTGCGGGAGTTGAAAGACGAGACGGCTGCGAGAAACTCTCGTGGGGTGCCCGGCAGCAGCGAGGGCCTCTGTGGGACGTAAGACACTTTTGTCCTGAAGTGAGGCACGCCTATTGACCGGTCGGCCCGCAAGCATTAGGGCGGGCTCGTAATCATATCATGGTACAAAGACATACTGAATGCTTTGGCGGTACTGGAGACAAAATCATCTAGCTGTGGGTACGTTCCACGAACAAAGAAACGCTTACAGGCCTCGATAGAGAATTTGGCCGTTGTACACGTTTAAATGGGAAATGCATTTCAACAGTGTAGTTTTCCTGGTTGTGGGTAAGCGTGGCTTCAACAGGCGGAACGATGGTTTCACGGCGTACCCAGACCCACTTTTCCCTTGTAATACAATCACATCGCCTTCGTTGACATCGAAGTTGAGCTTGCTGAAGATAGTGTGCTCATTGTCTCTGGTACAACTGACATTGCGGACTTGCAGTAACGTCGTCATGCCGTCAGCACTGAAGTACTGATGAATCGATGGACGTTTGAACCTGTTAGCATGAGAATTATTACATCCCACGGTGGCAAATATATTGATGAGATGAGGGTGCCCGTAATATGTATTGTCCTAATAACACGAGTCTAAATGGTAAGTAAGTACTTTGTGTCTAGGGCTGAGGCGGCATTCCCATCTCTTCAGGTGTTAAATTGGAGCTCTCGATCATTACACCAACACCAACTTTAGCAGCGTTCTAGAAGTCTTCGTTAGCGTCTTCACGACAAAAAACAGATAGGAATTCACCTTAAAGTGGTCGATCTCACCAGAGACCAAGAAAGCAAAAGTAGGGGCAAATCGTTGCTCAAGCAGAGCCGAAACTTTGCCGGTGGAGTCCAACTGTGCTCTAAAAGTTGCCATTCGAAGGTCGTACTTCGCACCCACAGTTGCTATGGCGTCTCTTCTCTGGGGTCCTGCGATCAGCTGCATATCAGCTGCTACCTCCACCTTGTCGCTCAGCTTCTGCCAGTAGGTGGCCTGCAAGATACCAGCAGGTTGTAATTGAGCGGTAGTAATCCAGTTCTTGTTGGTACCTGTATACTTGGCAAGGTAGGATGTTGCGAGCTCCGTCATCTCTGGTGTTTGTCGCTGATATAGTGTCTCAAAACCAAATGCCAAGTTCTTCGTGATTGACTGGAAGTAACTTCCGATGTAAATGCCGGTGAGGTCGGTCGGTGATGGGTTGACAGCTTTGAGGTTGATGGAGTAGTCTTGACCTTGGTAGTCTTGTTCCAGCTGCAACATACTATGCCCAGCTTGTTGGGAAAGCTGTATGTGACAAGAACAAATGAGAAAAATGGCGAAGGACGAAAATTGAACCCCACCTGCGCTTGCATCTTGGTGATGCATGTCTCTGACCAGCCTTGGTTCATCCTGGCGTTGACATTACCCTCGTGATCCACGCTTCCTTGCAACAATACCTAGAGGTCGCGTCAGGTACATTGAGAGGATGATAGAGTTTGTTGCGTTACATTGTTTGTCGCGTATACAGCACCAAAGTTATAAGATGGTGCCGCAACCTGAGAGCCAAGGTTGAAAGAATGTGATATTTGGAACGCAGGGTTAACGGAAAGGTTCTTGGACAGGTCCGCCCTAGCACCATCGAACATGAAGTTTGTCAGGTGGGTCACTGAGGACAGCTTCGGTATGAGACCAGGGTGAAGAAAGGTAGTCGATGGACATACATTTAACTTCCTTCTGCAAGTTCTCGACGGTACCGGGGTTTGGAAGGTCCAATGATTTTCGCCAGGAAGCAAAGCGACCATAGAGGGATGTTAGAGGGGAGACGGTGGACAAGTAAGAGTATTTTTTTGGTGGCTGCGACGAGAAGTCATCAGCACCTATTTTCTCGGAAGGGAGCTGAGAGGACGCCATGAAGAACTCGAATGCAGACGCGGTGAAATAGACAAAGTCACGAGTGCAAAAAAAAGAGACCGTGGGTAACGTTTGCCGATTTCAGACTACACTACTTACTTCAAGCATGCGGTGACCAGTTTCATTTACTCACACCAGCAACTCTTGTGAGTGTAACCCATGACCCATAGTGTCACTACTAACCTACCAAGGTCCTGACTAAGGAACGTGCTCGAAGGACTTGTCCCACTGGGGTTTTGTGCATCGGAGTCACATCTAAATCGGATCATCCCACCCAGACTCTCATGAGCCGTACTAGCAGCTACTAGAGACGCACCTTGGGAATGAGTTGGTGGAGAGGGATGACCGACAACCTTTGGCACCAATGGTGCCGTGTCCAAATATCATCATTTCAAACCGGAGAACGTGTCGATCATATCGTTGCTATGGCTGAAGACCCGTAAATTTTTAATTTTTTAGTACTGTGGTAAGTGTTTCCGTTTTGACTTATATAGCACACGAGTGTCAAACAGTTTTGAACTCGTTTTGAAAGGATGTTACATCGCGATCAGGAAGATCGAACGATCAATCACGCTTGACAGATGACATCGCATTACCAGCACATCAACGGTAGCACACTGCAGCAGTACCCATCACGACTACGCTTGTTCATGTCCTGACAGACGGTTGGTTGGTCGTATATAACTACAGCACCATGTGTGTTTTGCTGGCACCCTGCGATCCGACACCCTCACTACTTACGGGAGAATCCCCATTTCCGGGCCGGTATTTTCACTTCCGGTCATAAGCAGACTGCTGGTTCGTGTCAACCTTTTTGTCGCCCAGGTTGCAATCCATCTCCATCAGCGGTCGCCATTCGTTTCCCTCACCTCATTCCCAATCCCAATGACCCTCCCGTTTACTGCCTCTCAGAAACGATCGATACTCCTCGCAGTCACCATCGTCGTGAGTTTATCCGTACCGTGTGTTTTGAATCAAGGCCCAAACCTCCTTCAAGGTTACCACATACTTTTTCCTGCGCTCGGGTCGTGGGACTGGTACATTGACTCATCACTCAGTCCAATTGAACCTTCAAGACCATGGAAGGATCATACGTCCTGACGTCCACCGTGACGTCCACGTGTCTCCTTCTCATACCCATTCAAACTCCCCGACTGTGACCCCCTCCTTGACACCGCAGGACACTAGTCCCGCTCCTTCTCACTACTTTCCCCATGATTCAGGCGTCACGCACGATAACCCTCCACCCCGGCGCGCTAATGCAACGCTCATGATTCTCGCACGGAACAGCGACTTGGCCGGCGTCGTTGAGAGCATAGAACAAGTGGAGGCAAAGTTCAACCGCAAGTATAAGTACCCCTGGGTTTTATTAAATGACGTAGAGTTCTCAGCCGAGTTCAAAAGGTAATCAAGCGATGACTATCTGGATCGCATTCTGGCGTGCTGATGCAGTGACAGACGTGTCAGTGTGTTGACTGACGCACCTATTTCTTTTGGTACCATCGCCCACGACCACTGGTTCCAGCCGGACTGGATTGACGAGCATCGAGCACGCGAGGGTCGCGACAGGCTAATGAGGCAGAACGTCATATATGGCAGTTAGTTCGATCCGCTTTGTCACACAAATCGCACTGTGCGCTCAACATAGGCATTTTTAGGCAGTATATCGTGAGTGTTGCCACACCAATTTTGCAAAGGCGATGTAGATTGTTCCATGCAGATATCGTAATATGTGCCGTTTCAACTCGGGAGTAAGTACACAGCCGAAGTTGGTGTGACATTCCCCTGATCTTGTATTGCGCAGTACTTTTTCCAGCACGAGCTACTCAAGCCTTACAAGTGGTATTGGAGAGTAGAGTGAGTGGTTCCTGCATTATCATCGCCTTTATCTTAACACGTCGCCCAGGCCCGATGTTAGATACTTCTGTGACATGAATTACGACCCTTTTTTGTATATGGAGGACAACAACAAACTTTATGGTAGGTACCGCCGTATTCTCGATCAGGACGCACTCCATAGTCATCTTTGTGCCTCTCAGGCTTCACTCTCGCTATGCCAGATTTGGAGCCAACAATACCAACCTTGTGGAGTTCGACCCAAGGTGAGAAAGACATGAACCGCACGTGCGCGTGATGCATCCAAAGGATGCTGACCGGCACCAATAGAATTTATCAAAGAATATCCGCAGTACTTGCATCCTGATAACTCCATGGATTTTATATCTGATGATTCCGGAGAGACTTATAATTTATGTCACTGTGAGCGGATTTTCTCCGCACTTCAATATTACTCAGACACTCACCTGGCCAGTTTGGAGTAACTTTGAAATAGCTGACATGGACTTCTGGAGAAGCGAGGCGTACATGAAATATTTTGAATTCCTGGATAGGAAGGGAGGATTCTACTATGAGGTATTGTCTTGAGATTCCCTTTTGATCAAAGTGTTCACACCAATTGCCATAAGCGTTGGGGAGATGCACCTATCCACAGCATAGCTGTGTCACTGTTCGCCGGCAAGGATCGGATTCACTTCTTCAAAGACATTGGTTATAAACATGCTTCATTCCAACACTGTCCACAAGGATCGGATTGGAGAAAAGGGCGTTGTTCGTGTGACCCTAACCTGGAAAATTTTGGTATGATGATATGAATCCATCCTCCCGCACCCAAATGCTAATGCTGCTGGTAGATTTCTCGGAAGGCTCTTGTTTGAAACATTATCTACGCTTGTCGTAGGGAGAATCACCAGCATATTTATTATGTAAAACTGAGTCGCGCGACTGGCACGCCTGGCGGCAGTAGCTTGTAAGAATAAGACGGTTTGGAACGTTGGAACTCTGACCTAGCCTGAGATCTGACGAACATTCTACCATTGATAGATGCTCGAGTTCCTGCCCGCCTCCAACTTGCAGTAGGACAACGATGATATATGCCGGTTTGTTTAGTGGTCGTCGTTTTCATCCTGTCGCCATTGAATTTCGTCCCACACGACATCGAGGCCAGTGCATACCTTTACATGCAGTGACCAAGGTTTCATCACACGGCGAAGGAGAGGAAACTAGTCACGTATAGACCGCGGGTGAAATCCTATCAGGACGAGGTTTGCATTTGATCAACGTCTTCGAACTGGGCGAACCTCACTGTACTCAAGTTTAGGGATCTCGATACCACTGAAGAGCAGGTGCATTATATCAATCTGAGGACAATAACATTGTATGCTTCAACGCGACCTTGGACTGACCAAAGGTCAAGGCGGAGCGTTTGTATACGTCCGCATGGTTCATTGCTTGCTCCACAATGGTAGACGACATCATCTCCACGAAAGCGAATCAAGATCTTCAATGATGCCTTCTTCGATCTAACCAATAGTTCATGTGTTCAGCGCTGTGACGTTCTGGGAACGTCAAAGAGTTGAGCAATTGAGGGCCACATCTCGCCAGTGGCGACAGACGTATGAAACATTGAGCCAACTGGAATAGCCATATTTCCATCAACATGGGAGTTGTGAGCTTTGATATACCTGCAAGCAAATCGTCTGGAAAGTAATACATTGGGCAAAGGGATGAAGTTGGGCGGGCGACAAGAGTTGCGCAACACCAGAGCTAGGTCGTCAATATGTTCACCCGTGCGGGGTAGGGCTACGTCTTCCACGAGACGCGTACGCCAGCAGAGAAAGAAACTTTCAGCATGCAGATTGCGGCAGTTGGGGAGTGCCACCAGAAGGGTTGGCAATGGAAAATAACAGGTGGAGCTATAGGCGCGGCATCTGATTATCTGGTTATCAGCGGTGCTCAGATCACGAGAACTGCTTGAAGAATCACAAACGATAAGAATGGAGCTTGAAGGCAACTGTCACAGCGGACCAGAGTACATAGTAACTTGGGCCCTGACCAAGGAACGTGCTCGGCAAAATTAACACGGATCTCTCCTTCGGTTTTGTGCAGTGCACAGTGGCAGTCACATCATCTGAATCGAAATCGGAACATCACACTCTCATGAGCGCTGATAGGGGCCCACCTTGGGAATGAGTTGGTGGCACGACCGACAACCTTTGGTACCTTGGTGCCGTGTCCAAACCGCATCATGAGTCCATTCAAGACTCTTGCTGGAGCTAGTTATGCCACTACTGTATTATTTTAATTTCCTTGCTTGCAAGGTCACTTGCATATCGGCCCCTGATGCAGATTCAAAACAACGCCAAACAAATCTGGGGTTCGTGACCTGCGACGTGGATTAGGCAGTCTTGCGTAATCAGGATTCGTGCTTCGCTTCAGATCGCGTTACTTGTGGGCGCCGTCCGTCCGTCGTTTCATTTGAACGCGAAACAGTGTTCGAAATCAAGAACGGTAATGGTGTTCATGTATCAACCATCGCATACAGAATATGGAACGCGGAAAAAAGCCAAAAAATTGGTTCGTTTACACGTCATATCTGCCATCCACAAAGTCTTTTCTTGTTTCCATAGCAAGTTCCTTTGATCGTTTTTCCTCATTGAATCATTGTACAGTTCGCGCGACGGATGTTTTGCAAATAGACTATCTTCAAAATCGCGTAACAGCCTTATTTTATCTCTGCTCCGAGTGCGTAGGAACGAAAGAGGTCTAGGTCAGCGAGTGAGGAAAGATTTGACTGCCAGGCGCAAGCAAGGTCCCCGGCCGGCATCGCCGGCCGCTATTTTTGAACGTTTTTGAAGTCAGATGTTGCATCGCGATCAGGCGAGTCTAGTTTGAAGTTCGAACGATCAATCACCGCTGATGCGGCATGCGCTGATACATGACATCGCTTTTCCATCACTGCTAAGCATGTATACAGTTAGTCATGCCAGTCGTATGCCAGTGGAACTACAGGACCGTGTGTGTTTTGCTGCTTGCGATCCGACATCTGCTGCGCGCCGGTATCTTCATTTCCGGTTATAAGCAGGTACATAACTGGTTCGTGTCAACCTTCCTGATGGCAATCCATCTGCATCAGCGCCCGCCATTCGTTTCCCTCACCTCATTCCCAATCTCAATGACCCTCCCGTTGACTTCCTCTCAGAAACGATCGATACTCCTCGCAGTCACCATCATCGTGAGTTGATCTACAGTGTTGTGTATTTTGACTCAAGGCCCAAACCTCCTTCAAGGTTGCCACATACTTTTTCCTGCGCCCGGGTCGCGGGACTGATACTCTGACTCATCGCTCAGTCCAATGGAACCTTCAAGACCATGAAAGGACCATACATCCTGACGTCCACCCTGACGTCCGCGTTTCTCCTTCCCTTCCAAACTCCCCGGCTGTGACTCCCTTCTCGACACCGCAGGACACTAGCCCCGCTCCTCCTCACTACTTTCCCCTCGATTCAGGTGTCACGGACGATGACTCTCCACCACGGCGCGCTAATGCAACGCTCATGATTCTCGCACGGAACAGCGACTTGGTCGGCGTCATTGAGAGCATTGAACAAGTAGAGGCAAAGTTCAACCGCAAGTATAAGTACCCCTGGGTTCTATTAAACGAAGTAGATTTCTCAGCCGAGTTCAAAAGGTAATCAAGCGATAACTATCTGGACCGCATTCTGGCGTGCTGATGCAGTGATAGACGTGTCAGTGTATTGACTAAAGCACCGATTTCTTTTGGTCTTATCACCCACGACCACTGGTTCCAGCCGGACTGGGTTGACGAGAATCGGGCACGCGAGGGTCGCGACAGGCTAATGAGGCAGAATGTCATATATGGCGGTTAGTCCAATCCGCTTTGTCACAAATATCACCGTGCGCTCAACACAGGTATTTTCAGGCAGTATATCGTGAGTGTTGCCACACCAATTTTGCAAAGGCGATGTAGATTGTTCCATGCAGAT
>JBBPPF010000676.1:0-16706 GCA_038091815.1 Leccinum obscurum | reverse complement strand
TGGGAGAGAGATTTAAGGATGCCACACCTTGGAGATTTTCCCCATCTCTCTTTCTTCTCAACCACCACCATCTCCGTCTGCCCTACCAACAAACACCCATTGACCCAATTTCTTGCTCTACACCGATTCCATGGCACGCACAAAGGTATGCGCCTCGTTCTTCCGATTCTGTTTCGTATATTCTAGAAGTGAGAACGAGGGGTGTTTTCGTCGCCGATGCCTTTGTTGATGATGGGGAGAAGTTCATCGGCGTTCGCTCCCGCCGCCGAGTCCCGCGTCAAGGGGATGTGACGTGAGGTCACACCCTGACCACAAACACGGAAAGATGGCGGCACGGAGGCTCGAAACAACGTTTCCTTGTTTCCGCAAACTTCACAATCTTCCGCGGATGGCTTCAATGCTCCGTTGGAACTTCCAATGTCGCGATACATGTTTTCGGAGACTTACCTTTTTTGGTAATTATAGCAAACCGCTCGCAAGACGACTGGTGGCAAGGCACCACGCAAGCAACTCGCCATTAAGCAGGTCGCTAAGCAGCAGGCCCGGAAACAAATGGTAAGTAAACCTGATGTCATGTCCGTTATCACAGTTTGTTCACTCTTCATCGTCAGGCTACTGGAGGCGTCAAGAAGCCCCACAGGTTTCGTCCAGGAACTGTTGCACTCCGCGAAATCAGGAGGTACCAGAAGTCTACTGAGCTTTTGATCCGCAAACTGCCTTTCCAGAGGCTCGTCCGAGAGATCGCTCAGGATTTCAAGGTCTGTCTCTTCCTCATTGTTTTGCAGATATCCTTCCTCACCTGGTCATCGTCCAGACCGACCTTCGTTTCCAGTCCTCGGCTGTGATGGCCCTTCAGGAGGCCAGCGAGGGTGACACTATTCTTTGTTCTATACTCGGACCAATGACTGACTCTGCATCCAGCTTACCTCGTCTCCCTCTTCGAGGACACCAACTTGGCTGCCATTCATGCCAAGAGAGTTACTATGTAAGCCACACACATCTTGCTTCCCTTGTCATACTCACACTCCCTGCAGTCAACCCAAGGACCTGGCCCTCGCTCGCCGCCTCCGCGGCGAACGTGCCTAAATAGAAACGAATTTGATGAAAGTTTTATGTGACGATTATCTTATGACTGTATTTGTCTGCGCCATCATCTTTGCTCGTATCTTATCCGTCACAAGTCTATGCTCTATAGTTCTCTAGTCGTACCGTGTAGCTTCCCTTGAACATCCTGTATGCAGACGTTATGAATGAGCGGGCACGGTGACTAAGTGAGGCCCAAGGAAGCCATCGACTTTTTGGATACAAATGTGATCTGTATTTACTTGAAGTATCTACGGTAATCTATACGACAATTGGCATTATAGCCTGTGTTTGTGTTCTCCGTACAGGAGCATTTTACTACAATCGGGGCGCGGCGTTACATGAGCAAACGACAGCAATGGAAAGACAATGTCGTGTTATAACGACAAGAAACGTGAATAAAGTGACCAATAATCTGTGGTATGATGAATCCAAACCGAATCCAATATATCATAGCAGTCGCAGCCAGGAACAAGAAAAAATAAACCAAGAAATGAGCCGGGCCACCGCCCTCAATCGTCGTCTTCGTCTGAGACCGTTCGCACCGTCGCCGATCGCGGTGAAGGCGGGCGGCTGGTGCTCGCAGGACGGCTCCGACTGCGGTGGCGCTGTGGGTTCTCCAGCCTCCGCTGCTGCTCGCGCAGCTCCTCTGCCGTCAACGGATAGCTCGGCAAACACTTGAGCTCGAACGTGCAGGGCAGAATGTCCCCGCAGTGCTCCTTCACGAACGCATTGCTGATGACGAGCCCACCGAAGCGCGACGTCGCACCGAGCCAGTCCAGACGCTTCAGACCCTCCCCTAGCCTGCCCCCGGGCGCGTTCAGATCCGTGGAGCGGTTGAACCGGTAGCTCTCCCAGGTCTGACGCTTCCGCGTCGCGGGAAGTTTTTCGTACTCGCGCTTGGCGACGTCGCCGTACATATACGCAGAGATAGTGTCAAGCACCTCTCCGCACGTGACGCCGAGCTTGGGGTTCTGCGCGCGCACCTGGATCATCCATGGGAACGAGTGGGAGATGATGCGGACATGAGTAAGCCGGGGGTGCGTCGCTGGCGCATTCCGCCCCTTCACCCAAGATCGCTGGGACTCGGTCGTCCGATAGCAGTTGCTCGTGTGGAAGAGCATGTTCCACCGGAGATAATCGTCTTGCGTGTCCGGTGGTGGAGCAAGAAGCGGGTTGAGCCTGACAATGGCCCCGACGACCTTGACTAAAAACGGCTCCAGGACCGGTCCGTCTGTGCGATGGCCATGCTGCGTGAGCAAAGACGGGACAGTTCAAGTTTCAATATTGATGAACGTACAGTGTGGTCCTTCGGAGAATGGATCCATGTGATCGGTACTGCTTGTCCATCGGAATGCGGCTTGGGCTGTGTCTCCCGGTTGTCCGGGAATTTTGATGGGGGGTGGCTGTTGCGTCGGGTGCTGCCACGGTGTATATCCACCACCATACGGCGTCTGTGGTGCTACCCCCGGAGGCATAGGCCACGCTGCCGCCGCGGGCGTGTAAGGGCCCATTGGAGGCATATACATCTGCGGTTGCGGCCACCCCACACCAGGGAGAGGTTGGCCAGGGAGAGGTTGACTGAAAGCATTGTAAGCAGTTGCAGGGTGTTGACCGGGCCAAGGAGGTGGGGGCATCGCATTCGGAGGTGGCATCGGTTGGGGTGGTCCCCAGGGAGTACCTTGCAATGATGTCGGATAGCCTGTGAAGTCAGCGGAAACCTGGATATGAGGAGGGCCAGGTTGTCCACCGTATGCTAAAGTTGGAGCGGCGGGGGAAGGGAGAGCGGTTGGAGCAGGGTAGTATGAGCCCGGGGGGTCGGTGCGTGGTTGAGTGGCAGGGGTGTTGTGTATGCTAGGCATCGGGGGTATGAAGGGTGTCGTATTATATGGTGTGGATGGGTAATATGGATAATTCATGGGGGTCCTTGGTTGCTGTGTCCAAGATGGAGGTTCTCGATGATCAGGTGTGGGGATTGGAGGAGGCTGGACTATGCTCTCAGGAGATGGCAAAGGAGGAATGAATGGCGTGTTTGCCCCTGAATGAGTGTCGTATAGCATGTTGAATGATAAGCTGATCTACCACAGGAAGTAGTCGAGTCAGAAAGCGGAGGATGAGTACTTCGTAGGATATCTCACTAGATTGAGCCTCGTGAGTGTTTGTTCCGTTCCACAATTAGACATTGCATGATCGGTGGCTGTGTTTCATCGGATGGGCTGTGCGGTATCCGACAGTCCTTTGGAAAATACACTGTCATTTCACACTGCATGTATTATGCTCAACTAGCATACTTTCAAAGTGCCAGTACAAAAGACGTAAAGCAGCGCCAGCATGACAGACCAAGAAGGCTCGAAGGGGCGGTTCTGACTCATTTGCGCCTATCTTTTGCTTTTTAAAGCCGCTCGGCGGCCATGCTGAGTGGTCCCTAGTTGGGATATATCATGTATACGACGGGAACCACTGGCAATCAATCAAAAGGATACAGGAGTCGCGTATCTGCTGTCCGCACCTCAGGCAGGCTATGAAATGTCATGAGGTAATAAGCTTCGACGAACGGTTGACAGGTAGCGCACGCCGCAGCAGGGCGACGATGGAGATAATACATTCTGTAACATGCTGTTCAGTGGGTGGAGTCGAATGATTGTCCTGTCCTTTCTCATTGCACGTTGATACCACATAAGTGCCAATCGGCTGAGCGTTTCGTGTTTGCAGTTCTCTCGCTATGAACTTGAAGCGGCTTCTTGCCAGTAGCTCTCTATATGTACGTGGTTCATATCTGTGTGATTCTCTTTGCTTATCATCGTTTCGTCTATCTTTTCTCGTGAGGGCCTGACCTCTCGTACTTGATACCCTTGTCATGTCGCAGATGTCAGCTGTGTACTGAAACAACGCCAAGCTTTACAGGGTCTCCCATGATGAAGACAGAATCAACCCCCCTGGCATTCAACGCGACTGGGGCAGAGGGTTTGATGGCGCAAATGGCAGCACAAAGTCAATGGCAATGAATCAGACTCCGAATATGTTAACTCCAGAGTTCTGTAGTGACTACAGCTTCGCAGAAATGTGAGCACCACTATCAGATATACAGCCAAGAAATGACAATATATACACAAAAGACTCCGAGCATTCAAGAGGCTAGATTCATCACGAAAATGTTCGGCGCTTTGAACCCAAGACGTGATGCGGTATAATGATCCTTTTTCATCAGCCCCTCAAAATAGATTTTGTCCCTGAGCCAGTCTGTGTAGATGACACGTGAAAAACGTGCCTAGGCCTCGGGGCAGGAACGATGGCTTACCAACTCGTTTGTAGCGGTTGGGCTGTGGGGTGTTGTAGTACATCGCCGCGGGCCACCCGCCTCCGGCCTGGTTGTTTTGAGACACCCGCTTGACTTGTTCTTGCAATCGTGCCGGAAGGGAGGAGAACTCTGCTTCCGTGATGTAATTTTCGGTGTACCTAGAAGGTGCCACATAACAGATCAGATCATCAGTCGATCGAACATAAGAGAGCGCGCGCTACACACTCTTTCCATATCGTTGTGCAGACATCGCCCATAGTCACGCCTCGATCGTTGTGCACGATCGTGCACCATGGGCTCATTTCGGTGATGATGATGAGGTCCGTGACACGCGGCAGTGTGGCGGGTTCGTCTTTGGTGGTGAACGGGATATCGCGATCTCTGGCTTCGGGGTTGAAGCCTCCTGTCGAGCCTGGTGGGGAAAAGAAAGGCGTGAGCAAACAACTCGCCGTGGCACGAACCAATACCCGCCGCACCGGTTACAAGGTTGAATATGAGGTGGAAAGAGCCATCGGCGCCTTGGAGAATAGGATGCAGCTGAAGCTCGGTGTTGAGCAGATATAGATCGGTCTGTGACAACACTGGGCCGTCTGTCCGAGATAGAAATATGGGTGGTGTTTCGAGAATCATTGCATCGCACTCACAGCTCGTGCCAGCAGACCATTTGTGCACTACGGAATCACCCATGCTTCAGCGTGACGGTATTCCAAGGGCAATATAGAAGGTGAGAAGAAGCTCTGCGAGCAGTGTCAGTGTAGTTCACAATAGAAAACCAACAAACAAAGAAGAATTCTGCAAGCGAATCTCAGTGATCGGGTTTATAACGGGGTGTCTATATATGATCGGAGTGGCAGTGTAAGGAAATCGACTGATTAGATTAGATTAGACTGAGGCGGAGTCATCCACCCGAGTTCGCACAGCTAAGCATCCCATTACCTGCCGCACCGCCAACACACGCAAACCGGGTCTCACAGCTCTACTGAAGTTAATCAAGCATGGCTCCCAAAGGCGGTAACGCAAAGAAAGAGAGCGGCCGTGCTAAAAAGGCAGAGAACGAAGCGAAGAAACAAGAGGCTGCCGGTGCTGAAAAGGTACTATCTCGTCACCGCTGCTCGCTTGGACCACCTAATGTTGTACACGGCTTCAGGAGCGCAAGGAGGCCGATAAGTGGGCCGAGGGCGGCAAGTCGAACAAGTCCAAGGAGGACCGGGAGGCGAAGCGCCGCGAGGAACTGGCACGCAAGGCCGAGAACGCGCGTTTGCTGGCAGAAGAGGAGGCAGCTGTGCCAGTAAAGGTCAAGACAACACCCAAGGCTGGGGGAAAGAAGGCCGCCAAGACTGTCATACCTGCGGGGCCAGGTGCGATTGCTGCGGGTGGCGAACTCGGGAAAGAACCGGAGAACGGCGCCAAGGATTCCCCTGACGGCCCGCAAGTGGAAACATATGCGGCGACCGGCATCGACAACGCCCTCGATCTTCTAGAAATTGTCACCGCGAAGATGGATAAGGCAAGTGTCGGTCAGCAGGCCGCTGGCATCGAAAGGCATCCAGAGGTTCGTAGTCGTTGGGATTTGCTGTACATGTGCTCATCCGCGCCTGGTATCATAGCGGAGGTTCAAGGCTAGTTCAGCTCCGTGTTTTATACCATCCAAAATTCTTATTTGAGCTACAGGGAGCGTTTGAAGCTTACAAGGAAAAGGAACTCCCAAACCTCAAAGTCGAAGTGCGTACTTACTACTTTAGACCATGTCATGGGTACAGCATTGATATCATACATCCTCAGCACCCTGGCTTGCGCCTACAACAATACCAGGTCAGTCGCATGTTTTCACCTCTTTCCTTTCCCATCAAGTTTCACTAACTACATGATCGGGCACACAGGATATTTTGTACAAGCAGTTCCAGAAGTCTCCTGATAATCCGTAAGACTCAGCAATGCACATCTTCACAGCCTTCAAGGATGTTAATCACTGTGCTGTAGATTTAATCAGGCGACTGTTGCCTATGATGCCTCCAAGGAAGATCGAACCCATGCTCTCAAGGAGAAACAGGAAACGGTACAGAAGAGGTTGCGGGTTGAATCAGATGAATGAGAATCTCTGCGAATGTCGTTCGATTACTTGTACTACGGCTTTGATCGTTTCAGACTCTGATACCTGGAAAGTTGGCCTATGTTAGGGAAATGGGGGAGTGCATGTTCTTTAGCGACCAATCATGATCATCATTCTGGAATCTGTCGGATCGAACACGTAATGAATCATACAACACAGAAAACATTCCAGAAGGAAAATTGGATCGCAGCCTAGCACAGCACCTCATTTCTCATCGAGGCCGAGAAATTCCAGGGTCCACCGGAAAATATGCATAGCCAAGGAACTTGCCGCAGCATCTTGCAAAAACGAGGGTGATGCGGCGGTGTGGCTCCAATAAGGTTACGTAATCAGGAGTAATATATAAGGTGGCAAGTGTAGATACCCACCCAACACGTCCATTCAGACGACAAGCAAACTACTCCTATGCCTTCAATATCCATCATCTCACTCGATTCTCCCCCAAGCGTGGTGACGAAAGGACCGGAGCCGACAAACACCCTTTTAATAACTCAAGTCCCTGGGGACTTTTTTCAACCCGTGATTCTAGACGCACTCCGCGACTTCTTTGCGCTATATGGCGAGATCAATCAATGGGCTCCCCTGTCATGCTTTTCTCGCATAATCTTGGTCTATCACAGCGAAGAAGCTGTTGAGGAAGCAAAACGAAATTGCGATCCGCTAATCATCCAACCCAGCCATGGGTGAGTAGACGCCTTGCAGCAATGGCCGTTCATTCACCAGACTTTCAGTCCGCCAACTACCCTACGGGTCTTCCGCGCTGACAAGAATCCATTGATCACTCGCTCTCCCCCCTCGAATGACAATTTCTTGAAACCTCCGCCGGTGGAGAAAAATTTCTTGATTTCCCCTCCGGGATCCCCTCCGATAGGCTGGGAACCCATACGGGAGGACCCACCAAACAGAGCAACGTTGGCAGAGGATCTAATTACAGCGTTGAAGAAACTGCAGCTCAGAGAGCGAAATGGGAACAAAGAGGTGTTGTTGGAACCGGAGGAGGGTGTTGGTGTTGGCGTGTACGTGGAGGACGCCGATGGTTTCGATATCGAGGAAGACGAAGACGAGGACGAGGAGTTGGATTGGGAGTATGGGACACCTTCCGCAGCTCGTTTGAGATGGAAGCCTGCGCCCACGGCTATGCCGCCAATGCCTCTCATCATACGATGATGTTGGTGAGTGACTCTGCAATATCGTTTTCCCTTCCAAGGGATGATACCTATCAGACCTGTTCCGAGCGTTTGGCTGCGGAAAACATCTATTGCCTTGTTATTTACTGATCAATCATTTTCGTGTTCGTGTCGACTGCATGCTGATCTTGGTCTCGCGTGTTCCTTGCAGGTCGTTTCGTTTCAGACTAGACGTGGCGCTGCTTAGCTCTTGCATGGATCTACTTGTCGGGATTCCGCGCTCTCCTTTTGCATGGACTACGGTCGTATTGTTGTATCACAGGTTCATGGATTTTTACTATCTATCTCCATCATATGTATTCCTAGCAAAATCAGACTCATCGGAGCTTCTAAGAAAAATCCAATTCGAGTTTCGCGTAGTGCACGAAAAGTTGATGATCGGATCGTGTCGCTCACTATAGCATCGGTGGCTTTCCTTGACATCGTTGCAACGTCGAACAATGCCAATTAATGATTGAGTCGAATGTACAGCCACGATGGTGGCCAATTTTGGAATTAGCCGAAGTTATTGTTCTCATCTGTATTGTTCTTTCAAGTTGGTCGAGCAGCAACCGAAGCTCCTTTATTCTCCGTATACGACAAAAAGGATGTCTACTACGCTTCTTTTCACCCACGAGCGCCCGTTGCTCTTTCTTTCTGTCGCTCCCCTACGTTAATGACTTTCTTTCATTCGCTCACCATGTTGTTGAGCATTCTTGCCATTTCTCTTATCTTCGGCACGTCTGCAGGTGAGCCAATCATCATCTTGTCGCGCGTACGTCTGCTCACTGCGTTCTCCAAGTCGCGCAATCTGTCTCTGTCGTCTGCATTGCTGGTCAATGCATTGAGGGTAATTTGAATACCACTCGTAAGTTGCCACCTCCAGGAGAGCTCCGTCCCTCACTTTGCGTTTCCAGTCGGAATTACTTTGTCTGCATCTGGAGAGTCTACTTCAGTTCTTCTGCTCCCCGGGCAATATACTTCCTCGACGAACCCGCAACTTCTCCATAATCTTTTAACGTCTTCTTCTGCCTCATTGTCACCATCACCTGGATTTGCGAACTCAACTTCACGATCATCCGTCTCACTACCGCTTAATGTGGAACTCCAACCTGGCATTGCAGTCTACCCCCAAGCGATCTACTCTGGTCAAGCATCCTACACCGCTCTGCCAAGTTCTCCGATCACGAACACTTCCACACTTAGTGCATCGTCATTGGCCTTGGCCGGAAATGTCTGGGCAGCGGTTTCTGCAGGTAACAGCCGAATCATCCTCTGGAATTCGGTCCCGGACGTCAGCCAACTGCCTCAGACCGCTTCTGGTCCTCTGTCTCTTTTGAACTTGCAGTCTAGTGCTTGTTCTCCGCCATGTTCCGGAAATGGTGTATGCTCTGCCTCGGGTACATGCGCCTGCCCAACTGGATTCAACGGGACTTCCTGCGAGTCGTGTGCTCCCGGATATTTCGGACCGACATGCAAAGCTTGTCCTTCAGGTTGCGAGGCTTGTGACCAGGGTATAACTGGCACCGGCCGTTGTCTTTCTTCTATTGTGACCAACCCCACGTCGAGCTGTAATTGCATCAATGGAGAGTGTGGTGCCAATGGCCAATGCACTTGCATTCCGGGTTGGACCTCTGCATCAAACGGTACTCAATGTGCTGTGTGTGCGTCTGGCTTCTCCCTTACTTCGAATGGTAACTGTGCAGGTGAGTGCATTGTTACATGATGAGACGCATGGTTTTGACCTTACCACAGTTTGCTCTCTCGGTTGCGCCGAATGCGCCGATGGTTCTGGCGACTGCATAAGCTGCAAGTCTGGTTTTACCCAAGACTCTGGCGACCGTACACTTTGCAAGTCTGTTCAGCAAACTTCCAGCGGGACCGCGTGCCCTTCGAGTAGTTACAGCTCTGGGACCTCTTGCCAAGTCTGTGCACCCGAGTGCCAGACGTGTTCAGGACCCACAGCGAGCAACTGCGTTATTTGTGCTTCCGGCACTTACTCTTTGAACGGTACTTGCGTGCAAACGAATAACGTCGGTGTTTGCCAGGGTTCAAATCTCATTGCCAACAACAACAAGCATGAGTGCGACAGTGAGTATTGTGTTCCTTTGCTCTTAGATATTACTACCCGGTGTTTGTAGACTGTGGGCCGAAATGCACTTCCTGCCAAATCCCGAATTTCAACGTTGCATCAACATTCAACCAGGTCCAGTGCACTGGTTGCTTGCCTGGTTATGTTATATATCAGGGAGCTTGCGTGCAGAGTTGCCCTTCGGGGACCTTCCTGTCTCCCACAGATAACCTCACTTGTACAGGTTCGTGCGCAAAAAAGTAGCCCTTGTGCATGTTTACTTATTTTTAACCTACAGCATGCTCTTCGTCGTGTACTAGCTGCTCTGGAAGCCCCAATTACTGTCTAACCTGTAACAACGGTCTGCTGGCGTCTGGCGGCTCCTGCGCTAGTTCGTGTCCATCGAACACTTTCAGCTCTTCTGGCAGCTGTGTCACCTGTCACCCGGATTGTGCAACATGTTCCGGTGGATCATTTAATCAATGCGCGAGCTGTAACAAGAACCTGCCAGTCCTCACGAATGGCCGTTGCTTAGCTACCTGCAGCCAAAACCAGTACTTTGACACGACGTCTTCCACATGTCAGTCGTGCGACGGCAGCTGTGCCAGCTGCTCGGGTTCAGGTCCGAATAACTGCCTTGCCTGTTCAAGCTCTGGCCAAGTCCTCCGCGGGGGAACCTGTGCCGCTGCCAACTGCAACAGCGGAACCAATGTCATTTCAGGTCTTGGTATATGCCTCTCCGAACTCATACTCTCTTCGTCCTCCGGATCCTCGACTATCCCGGGCATCTCGACCCCCACGAGCAAGGCAAGGCAATCTTTGGCCTGGTGGGAAATTCTGCTCATGGCGCTCGGCTGTGCATTCCTTTTTATTGCATTCTTGTATTTGTGGCGTCGCCATGCCCGGAAGCAACGCGCAAAGGCAACGGCAGCCTTTGCCTCCGCCAAGGCTCTGGACCGCAAACCCAACTGGAGATTGCGCCTGAGGAAGATGTTTGGTTGCTCTCCGGCCAATGGTCGTCCAGACACTGAGGAGATCGCGCTGTGGAAACTACATGCTGCAGAGGAGGCGCGACACAATCATGAACTGGAGAAACTCATCGAGTCGTACGCGACGGGTTCCCCGCACGAGTCTCGGCTAGGCGATGAGCCATACCGCTCCCACCGGCTGTCTGGAGGTGGCTCCATCTATCCCGAAGTGATCGGAACCCCACCGCGTGGACCCGAACCCCGGCAACCTGTGAAGACGAACCCGCTGACGTCGCGCTTCTCGTCGACCACGCTTGGCTCGGTGTACAAGAAGCAAAGCCTGAAACGACGGGAACCGTTTTCACCCGAGCTACCGACCGACGCTGAGGCATATGCAGAATGTGTTCGACAGACACCTCAAACCGCCGGTGGATCACTGCGGGTAACACCAACGAACAGTGTCGGGCGGATCACACAACCCGTTCCTTGAAATGAAACGGTTTGCTGATACATGCAATCTGGAGTATTTTATTTTATGAATTTTCTTCCCCACATGGACCGCAAATAGATTAGGTTCGTCACGACACTTGAATTTAAATTCATTCGTTCCCTTGGATTTTTTCCCCTCACAACCCCCATGTATACATACATACCTTCAACTGTCCCATTGGATCATACACCGTGGTATACAAACTTACGGTGCTACATACTTAATTTGTAGCATGGATGAATACGGCAACCGCATAATGAGTACGTATGCATCATTATTGAACCGTTCCTGAAACGGATGAAATGACCGCGTGAACGAAGCTGGGGTGCGAAGCGCGGTGTGCCGGACGGCGGTTGTCTCCCGCCTTGACCCACCCACGTGCAGTTGCACAGGACGACAACTTGTGGACCCACAATTTATCTATTGTAATAAATCTGGACATGCATGCACCCTAATCGCGTCCCAGCCGCCCTCCTGTAATGGCCAAGCGCCGACTGTTTTAAGCACCCATCAGAACGGCGACTTCGCCACACAACTCACAACCCCACTTCCCACCTCTATCCCTATCGCACCGACGACTTGATGATCATGCCCACCGTTGCCTCGATAGTGGGTGGCAGACAATCCCAACCACCCTCCGCCTCGTCTTCCCAGGTATGGTATGACGACATTCCCGGGTCCATCTGCGGACCCGAAGACGGCCCCTGGCCGCGCTCGTTCGTGCGGCTCGGAGCGTCCGAGGCGTGGGCGCGCCTCGCGGAGGCGTCCGATCCACAGAGCACACGATGGCGCGCCGACGCGGTCAACTTCCAGCCGCATCCCGAAACAAAGAGCCAAGATCGGTACGTGATGGAGTGGCTCAATATCCACGGGCGGACATGGACGTTCACGGGCGTGTTCGATGGTGAGGAGTCTACGATCGTTTTTATTTTCTGAGGACATCGAGATTGACCTAAAACGCGTTGCGCAATTGTTTTCTTCTAGGGCACCTCGGCGACGCGACCGTGGCGCATGCGGCACACCACATGCCCATCATAGTACGGCAGCTCCTCGAGGAGATTACGCTCAAGCATCGTGGGCGCGCCGTGCCACCGCCGTTGATCGCGGACATGCTTAGAAGCGCGATGCGCAGGTTCGACGACGCGATCGCCAACGACGTCCTGCAGCTGTTTCCGGGCGGGACGTTGGATTCGGTCAGGGAGATGACGGACGAGGAGATTTATGCCATTCTCAACGATCATGCGACGGGCGGACACAACTTCAACAAGGCACGGTTGTGCATGTATGGCACAACTGCGCTTGTCGCGCTTGTCGACCCTGAGCACGAAAATCTGTGGTTGGCGAATCTCGGCGACTGTCAAGGAGGTGAGTAGTAGGGTGCGGACGGAAACGCTCCAGGCTTCGTCACTGGATTGCTGACGTGTTGGTGGATCAGTCATGATTTCAGAGACCGAGCGGCGGACATGGAATTTCGAAGTGTTGACGACGAGTCACAACGGCGGAAACAAACAGGAGGTACAGCGGGTGAAGAACGAGCATCCAGGAGAGCCTGAATGCGTTGTGGACGACCGTGTTCTCGGTGTCATCGCTCCTTTTCGATGTTAGTGTAGGTCTCAGGGCCGTTTTTATTTTTATTTTCTTCGGTCGGTTGCGCTTACATATGTTCGGCGCTTTCGTCACCGCTCAGGCATTGGCGATACGCCGTTCAAGCAGCCGCCCGAGTTCACAAGGCGCATTCTGTACAACCTCTTCCCTGGCGACCACGACATGTCCCAATGGGAGGAGTTTCTCGTCAGGAACTTGACACCGCCTTACATATCCGCCATGCCCGAAGTGACGCATTATCCGTTGGGTGCGTCGCAAAAGCGTCTGCGGAGATACCTCGTGTTGTCTTCCGACGGGTTTACGGACATCTGTGGGAATGGTCAGCGGAGCGTGGTCGAGCGGTGGTTACAACGCGTGGAATCGCGGGCCGAGCGCGGTGGGACTAATAATTTGGCATTGCAATTACTGTGGGAGGCGCTTGGGGGAGACCCGGTGGGGGTGTCCAAAGTCTTGACGGTGGACTTGGACGTTCCGTGGCTCGACGACGTTTCTATCGTCGTGCAGTCTCTGTAGGAGGATATACATGGACGACAATGTTTTGAGCTGTACCATAAGTACTAACTAACCTAGCATTTTACTAGTAGTCGGCTCGTCTGTCGTACTTACATAATATGTTTTTCGTGTACAATTGTTTGTTTCCAAGGAGGTCTTGCCAAATAAAGGCACATCTTAGTCAGTGAGCTTTTCTCTCCAAGAGACCAGGATACCATGGAAATGTATGAGAGCGATGCCGCGCACATCGATGACACCGACGATACAGCTGGCATGGATGTCCTACGAACCACCCTGAAACGTGGTCGCGAACGTTCCGTCAGCATTGGCCCTGGCCCAGACGACTCTGTCGACACATCGCCCAGCGCGACAGGCACCAAGAGAAAGGCGCAGCAGCAACATGTTGCAGAAGACGACGCAATTGTATACGGAGCATCTCGATTCGGTCATTTCGGTGAGTATATGCGCCGGAAACGCGCCAAGCTGCAGATCCAGAACGTGAGCATGGACGCGGAGGCGAGCGGCGAGGAGAAGAGCAACATCTTTAAAGGCATCTCTGTATACGTGCGTATTGCGTCCTTGTCGTCCTCCATGGTTCTTGGAAACGTGAATATGTATCGACGAAACGTAAAAACCATGAATTTAGGTGAACGGCTGGACGAACCCGTCGGTGCAGGATCTCCGGAGACTTGTTCTTCAGCATGGTGGTGTCTTCCAGCCCTATCTCGATAAGAAATCGATTGTGTACGTGCGACATGTCTTGTTCTTCGATTACCTGCGTGTGACACTAATATTGCACCCCACCCCCCACAGCACCCACGTCGTGACCTGCTCGCTTACCGCAGTCAAAATCAAAGAGTTCAAGCACATGAAGGTGGTCAGGCCGGAATGGCTGACGGAGAGCGTTACTGCTGGGGCTCTCCTTCCTTGGATGAATTACATTTTTCGTCCGGGGGATCGGTCAGAGCGATCTCAGGGTTCACAGATCGGTCAAGCAATTCTACAGTTACAAACCGCTAAACCGATAGTCCCATCATCCGAGCGCAAGATTGGCCAGTCCAGTTCGAGTGGACTTAACGCTGACGGGGATGCTGGCCCGAGCATTCAGGCCGGACCGGAGCCAGAAGCCTCTGGCTCCGAAGGGGGTCCGCGTCCTCTATACGTGACAGACCCAGGATCAGAGGAGGACGCCGCACGCGTTACCGGGTACGCTGCTTATCGATCAAACGAGAATGCAGAACGCGTGATGGCCAATCCGCAGTGGAGAGCAGCACATACATCCATCGCGCCTGACTTCATCGATGGCTTTTACAAGAATTCGCGTCTGCACCACTTGTCTACTTGGAAGGCAGAGCTCAAGAGCCTCGTAGCGGAGGCGCAGGAGCGTGCCGAGAACCAAGAACTTGACGCGCTACCTGTGGAAAACGAGGGACGAATGAACTCCGCGAGCGAGTTTAGCATGCGAGGTGCCGAGCTCGTTCTTCGATCTCCTTCCCGAGCGAAGGGAAAGCAGAAAGCGGAGGACGTTGAAAGGGTCATTATGCATTGTGATTTTGACTGCTTCTTTGTCTCCGCAGGCCTTGTAAGCCGGCCTCAGCTCCGGGGCAAACCTGTGGTCGTTTGTCATTCTCAGGGTAACCAAGGCGGTGCTTCCAGCACAAGTGAGATCTCTAGTGCGAGCTACGAGGCAAGAGCATTCGGAATCAAAAACGGGATGAGGTTCGTGTTTCGCGTAGGTATGTTCATTGAGATATCGTCTGACGGAGGATCATAGTCTACGACAAGCTCGCCAATTATGTCCCGAAGTAATCACTATCCCCTACGAATTCGAGCGGTGAGATCGCCTCGGTCCGCGTGACGCAAGTCTCATTCGATTTGAATATCTAGATACAAGTCATTGTCGCTTCAATTTTATACCATCTTGATGTGCCATGCGGACGACCTTCAAGCTGTCTCTGTTGACGAAGCTCTCATAGACGTGTCCTCGGCCGTCGCACGCCTGAGGTCTCCCTCCCCGTTCTCTCCAGACGACTTTGCGGTCACTCTTGCACAGACCATCAGAGCTCAAGTGAAGCAAGCCACTGGATGCGAAGGTGTGTACATTCTGCCTGTGCTTGTATATACCACTGACCGTCCTCCCAGTTAGCATTGGAATCGCAGAGAACATCCAACTAGCCCGTCTTGCCACGCGTCGGGCAAAGCCTGCTGGATTGTTCCATCTCAAGCAAGAAGATGTACAACGCATCCTCCAACCGCTCGACATCGACGACCTGCATGGCTTTGGCCATTCCACGCGCCAAAAGGCGAAGGAAAAACTCGGTGTGACGAACTTGGGCGAGCTGGCGAGACGGAGCAAGGCTCAGCTGTGCGAGGCGCTCGGAAAGGGTACGGGAGAGACGCTGTACAAGGTCATCCGGGGCATCGACGATCGAAAACTCGAATCGGACAAGCCTCGCAAGTCGGTCTCGTGCGATATCAACGTGCGTTCCTTCCTCCTTTGAATTGGTTTGCGTTTCGTCAAAACGGCGCTGATGAATCGTAGTACGGTATCCGATTCGAGAACAACGAGCAAGCGAAAGAGTTTGTGTATCGCATGGCGGAAGAGGTAGCTAGACGCTTGGACAGTGTCTCTATGCGCGGTCGCTTGCTGTCGCTCAAGATCCTGAAACGCGATCCAAGTGCTCCCAAGGAGGCACCGAAGGTACGTTAAGTTCTTCATCCAGCCAAGGGGGGGTGTTTAATGTACCTATACGACTGCAGTTCATGGGTCACGGGCGATGTGAATCGTTTAATAAGCAGATGGCATTGGCGAATGCACAAGGTCAAGCGACCAGCAATAGCAAGGACATTGGAGACCATGCATGGCGACTACTCAAGTCGTGGAATTTCGATCCGGCCGAACTACGCGGGATTGGCATTCACATACAAAAGGTGGAAGATAGGCAGCAAGGAGACATCGGACAGGCGAGACTGCCCTTCCATGCTGTGGACAGGAGATCACCTTCGAAAGATCCAGCGCCACGACAGCCGCCGTCTTCGCAGGGTGAACCTATACCTGATGATGCACCCACGGATAAATATGCGAATGAGGTCACCTTGCCGAGCTTTTCACAAGTTGATATGGAGGTTCTAGAAGCGCTACCGGAAGATATCCGGAAGGAGCTGGAAGACGAGTATCGACGTCGGTCGTATTCGCCCATGCTCGTCGAGGCTATTCCCGCGCCGATGGCCTCTTCGCCTTCGAAAATGACGGCAAAGCGCCCAAACGTGAAGCGTATCACGCAGCAGCTCGCACCCAGATCAGGGAGCGGTCTCTCGCCCAAGAAGAGCGTGCTATTCACGAAACGCGACACGCCTGCAAGCGTGTCTGCCGTGCGGGTTTCCGACGCAGAACTGCGCAAGTTGGGCATCGACCTGGACGTC